>CAUYSK010118885.1:0-39630 GCA_963575035.1 Avahi laniger | reverse complement strand
CCACCGTGCCTGGCTAATTTTTTCTATTTTCAGTTGTTTGGCTAATTTCTTTCTATTTATAGTAGAGACGGGGTCTCGCTCTTGCTCAGGCTGGTCTCCAACTCCTGAGCTCAAGCAATCCTCCCACCTCAGCCTCCCAGAGTGCTAGGATTACAGGCGTGAACCACCACGGCCAGCCCCAACCACTGTTCTAAGACGACCAGAGACTCAGACAACACACACTCTCGTCCAACGTCTGGGGCGCTTTGTCTCTAAACGACTCCTTTCTACACTGGCTCGGCCTACTCCATTCGCTTCTAGTCGTCTTTCATTCGCCCCGCCCACCATCTCCTGCCATTTGACTCTTCCCCCTTCCAACCGCCCCATATTCTTGAATCTAAGCTCCACCCTCTACTCGCCAGCCCCAACCACAGTTCAAATCCCGCCAGTCCCTGACGTCTTGGCCCCGCCCATTTAGGCCCCGCCCCTCAACTCTAACCCCGCTCACTTTTGCTTTGGCTGTTTCCTCTCGCCCGCTCCCACCTCCACTTCCGTGCCAGCGGCCCCCGGACGATCGCCGCTCGGAGGCCCCTTACCTCGGCCCAGCAGTTCCGGGAGGCGCCACATGTCGTTGCTAGCACCATAGAGAGCTTGCAGCCGCAAGAGCGAGGCCAAGCCACGGGACAGCGCTAGAGCAGCCGCTACGGAGCCCCGAGTGGCCGAGTCCCGACGGATGCCCTCAGCCAGCCAATTAGAAAGGAGCCTGACCGGAAAGACAGCGCTCAGCGAGAGGAAGTGGGCGGTGTGGGCGTGTTTCGGGCTGGCGGGGAGGTGAACTGCGACAAGGACATGAGGATATGGGCCCAGCTGTCCATGGGAGAGGTGCCCTTTTCCGCGCCCACACAGAGGCTGGGGTGGCTGGTGGCGAAGTGGAACCGCTTAGAAGCAGGACCGCTAAGAAGCGGGGCCAGAGCCGCTGCGGTGGCGCAGTAGGACCTCGCAGGCACCGTGGTGCCGAGGAGGAGGGAAAGGCTTCCCCAGGCTCCGAGGCCTCAGGAGGTGGGCGTATCCAGCTCCGCGGGTGGAGGAGAGGACCCTGAGGGTCCAACTAAAGTAGCCCCTAGTCCGACCTTTTCTTCCAAGGCCATCTGCTTAGATGCCCTGCCCGGCCCTAATGCATAGGCGATGAGAAGCTGTGCAGGGCAGGGTTTTCATTCTGGGGTTTTAACTCTGGCCCAGCTTTGTCCTACTGTATGGGCTTAGACCGAACCCCCTTCCCTTTTCTGGCCCTCAGTCTGCGCCACGATAGGGTCACATGGAATGATCAAATGGAATGCCTGGTCCTTCGTGGCCTGACAGGCTGAGTTCTTAAGTTGCTCCTTTCAAAATACCAGAGAAGAAACAGCGCTCACACCCACGAACACGCACCCTGTTAATCAGAGTACTCATCTTCAGACCTAGCCAATGTGTTTGTGGTCTTTTGTGGAAAAAAATAGATCCTCATTAACCACGCTTGAATCCATGAAATAAAGGAGTTCAAATTGAAATGGAAGATGTTTAGACTTTCTCCCTCTCCCTTTCCCTCAGGTATGTGACTTTTAGGTGGTGGATGGAAGTCTCTGCCTGGGGTTAAAGAGTACTGGGAGTACCTGCTTTTAGACCGAGGCATGTGGTATGAAAGTAGTATTAATTTGTTAAACAGTTTCGAGGTATATGTCAGCCACCATCCTAGGATCTGAGAAAACAGATGAATAAAGAGTATTAGTAGCATCCAGGAACACATGGTCCAGTGGATTAAGAGTGAGTTTGGGGGCAGGACACGAGTGGCTCAAACATATAATCCGAGACTTTGGGAGGCTGAGGTGGGAGGATTGCTTGAGACCAGGATTTGAAGACCAGCCTGGGCAACCTAGTGAAACCCTATCTTTAAAAAAAAAAACGAATGGGCTTTGAAGTCCTACAAATTTGGGTTTGAATCCCAGCTTTCTTACTTTCTGGTTTGTTATCTTGCACAGATTCCTTAACTGCACTGAGCCTCAGGTTCTTCATCTATAAAATAGAATATCTCATGCAATTGTGAAGTTTAAATAAAATAACACCTTAAAAATGTTTAGCAGCCTGCAAAACATAGTGAGACCTGGTCTCTACAAAAAATTTAAAAATTAGCTGGGTGTGATGGTAGGTTCCTGTAGTCCCAGCTACTGGGGAGACTAAGGCAGGAGGATCACTTGAGCCCAGAAGTTTGAGGTTGCAGTGAGCCATGATTGTTACGGCAAGTGTCAGTGACCAGTCCCAGGGGAATAACCCAGCGGCACGCAGAGAGTTGGAGAGTCAGAAAGTTTTATTGCCGGCTGCCCAGATTGAGGTCAAGCCTCCCAGAATCTGAGCACCTTTTCCGGATTTTTGTCAGGTTTTATACTTATTTGGGGGGTTACCTTTAACAAATCACACACAGGTACAAATGATTAACCAATTAGCAAAAAGACTTAAAAGTTATCCAATAAACAATAATTCTCATAGGCTTATAACAAACATCATAATCATGACAGGCTTGCAGTTTTGTTCAGCTTTGCTCAACTGCTCTGTGGTTAGCTTGAAAGGCTGACAGGTGTCAGTGTCTACTTGCTGCTTTGTGGTTTTAAGCAGAATCAGCACAGAAATTTCCCTAACACTGTGGCCACCAACCCTGGGCCTGTGGCCTCAGAGATTCCCTCTCCCTGATACCCCTCAACTCTCCCGAACTCTGCCCCAAGCCTTTTCCTCTGACTCCCACCCATGGATTCCTTAGACCTCTTGGCAGCTGATAATTTGAGTCCCCAAGGCCATTTCAGGCCATGGCCCTTGTTGGCTTATTCAGCAAAAGCCTCAGGGGGAAGCTGACACCTTCGGCTGAAGGGTTTTTTTCCATATTACCTTGTTCTTGAATCCAGGTAATGCGAGAGGGCTCTGTGTTCTGCTTCAGCTGAGAGGCGTGACCGAAAGCCTGAATGCCCTCCTTTTCCTTGGGATGTTAGTGAAGGCAGGTTGCTGACTCAGCCTCCCACAGGGAACTTTTGCTCCAAATGCAGCCAAGAGAGGGTGGAACCAGAAGCCAGCAGTGGACACGGCGGCTTCAATTGGTCACGGCACGTTTAGCCAGTGAGTGTGGCCCCTGCCAAGTTTTTCTCACGGTTCAAAACTCACTGCGGCCACTCACAGTGGCTACGAGATCAAACTCGCACTCTAGTGCCTGCTGGGTGTCCCCAGACTGGTAGCGTGTTCTCTGAAAATTCAGATCACTGCCTAATCTGAAAAGAGAACAGCAACTTTATGTTTTAACAGAAAGGATACCATAGCGATAATAACGTAAATCAGACTGAGGCAGGGAACTGGCAGGTGCCCTGTGTACTGATTGCTGCAGCGTTAGTTATGTAACCGAGCCAGGAAGTCTCAAAGTTTCAAATTGCCTTGATCAAAACAGGATGGAGGCAGGGAAAGTTCCAAAGGGTTAGAGCCAAGCGGCTGGAGAAATGGAGGGTGTCACCCTGTTCCAGGAAAGCACTGCCCCTCTCGTGAATATTCCTCCCCTTGTTTAGCCTATCATTAAGCTGCTGCATAAATAGAAAGGCAACGGGAGCCAGGGGGAGGTTCTTTTCTGCAGGGAGAACCTGCCTCTGCTCTGTCTGGGGAGTAGACTTTCTACAGTTTGTGAATAAGTCTCTCTTTCACTTTACACTGTTGGCTCGCTCCTGAGTTCTTTTTCTCCTGAGTTCTTTCTTGTGCGAAGCCAAGGAAAGTGGCTCCCAGCACTGGGAGTCACTTTCCTGTGTCAAGACCCTGTTCCTTTTCTGCTCCAGTAGTCACGGAGAGCAGAGGAGTGGTTGCCCGGGTCCAGGTCTACAGCAGGGAGTGATTGTAAGGAAATGGGGAAACTCTTGGAGGTGATGAAATTGCTCTAAATTTGGGTAGTGGTCGTGGGTACACAACTCTGGAAATTAACCACAAAAAAATACAGTAATCGTACACTGCCCCAAGCTGTCACACACACACACACACAAAAGCCTCCTGCAGCTCTTTCTCTCACTCACAAAGCCAAAGTCCTGACGAGAGTCTGCAAGGTCTGCACGATTCCCTGAGATCTTTCTCCTCTCACCTCCTGACTCACTCTGGTTCAAGCTACCCAGGTTGTCCCCTGCTGGCAAAATTCCTGCACTCCTGCACGTTAGCAACGGCCTCTGAGCGCGCTGCAGGCTGGCTCCGGCTCGGCTCTGCGTCCTGCCTCATGCTCGGCTGTTCCTTCCATGGGGTTTGCTACCTTCCCACCAACAGTTCGATAAATATTTGTGCAGTTCATGAATAGTAAATAACTAATATGTAGTGAACATTTTTTTATCTGCCCGATTTTAGTGTGCTGAGACTTTCTGTGTGTTACAGGTATAAATGGATTTGGGATACTCTGGGCACGAAGTGTGGGTGTGTGTGCATTGTTTCTTATTTTTGATCCAGAATCAAACCAAACCTGTTTCCCGGTCACAAGGACCTGTGGGAACTTCAAGTTTATTTAATATTCAGGTCATCTTTATTATCCCTAAAATTGGACCTAGTCTACCTGATGGAGGAGAGTTTAATGGGACACCCACCGAGAGGATGCTTAGGCACCAACCTCCTGTCTTTGCAGTAATTCAGCACTGCACTGTATGTTTATTCCTCACTGTATTTTGTTCCCCTGTGGCTCCGTCTCATTTCCTGGCCAGGCCAGCGTGGCGTGTTTCCACGTGGGCAGCTCCTACGCCTCCCCGCCAAGCTCAGTCTCACAGAATCATCTTACTGATACTCATGGTCCACTTGGTTGCTACCCAGTCCTCAACTGGGTCCCAGGCAACATCTTCATCTCTGGATCTCCAGCCAGATCTAAGGATACAATCTCTGCTCTCCGAGAGATGGATGGACTGATTTACCTGTTCTTTGGGCAACCCGATCTCAACGTCACTTCTCTCCATCAGTATTTGCTAAGAGTCGCGCAGCAGATGGCTGATGGCTACAAGCTCTGACCATAGTAATGATGACGTGAATAGGGGTAACAGCCTTTCTTTCCTTCATTCATTCAACAAATATGTGTTGAGCACTTATTACCTGCTACGCAGAGTACATTGCATGGAATTCAGAAGGCCATTAATGCTGCAGAGAAGACGTAAAGGCAGAAGGAGCACGGGAGATGACTGAGAAGAGCATGGGGCAGTTACAAGTTGAAACAAAGTGGTCGGGGAAGGCCCAGCTGCTAAAGCGACATCGGAGCAAAGAGCCGAAGGACCTAAGAGAGTGAACCTTGAGTGTACTCGGGTGAGGAGCTTCCCCCGGCACAGGAAACTGCAGGTGCAGAGGCACCGACACAGGCGCAGATCAGGGAAAGGACACCAAGAGATGAGCCCAGGTGATGCCAGGCAGGGGGCACAGTCTTCCAGGTACCGCACTGCTCATTTTCACAGGTCGTCTTGTTTAACCCTTACGACGCCCCTGAGTTATACGTCATTTTACAAGACAGGAAACTGAGCTTCGGAAAGAGTAAGGGACACGCTCAAGGCCACACAGCTATTCAGGACAGAGCTGGGATTCAAACTCCGATCTACAGGCACTGAATTTGGGGCCCTCCTGGGCCACACCCAGCACCCCACCTAAGTTTTGTTTCTGGCCCTCCCCAAAAACTCCAGCCCCTGCTGTCCACGGGCAAGCTACTCTCAGCAAGGGCTGCCGGGCAGGGCCCCCTCTTACTCAACAATGGCCCATTCTTCTCCAGGGTCACCCCTGGTCCTCCAGAACCCCAGAACTCAGAACATTGCTGTGGAGGTGCTGTGCACTCCGTGTGCCCAGGAAAGGGCTTCATTTCTGCCCCTGGATTTCTCTGGAAGAGCGCCCAGCTGCCCACGAGTCCTCTGATCACAAGGGAAGCCACGAGCCTGCTCTTCCCTCCTTGAGAGCCACAGAATTTGGGGACCCAGCCTCGCTTGGCCGGCTGCCTGAGAGTGACCCGGCCTCCCGCAGGTATGAGCTTTAGTGAAAAGGGCGAATCTGACTCACGGGCCCTGTGCTGGGGGCCTTCCCCCTGCCACTGACACAAATTTAAGTGTGAGTTTTGGTATAGACAGCTGCTCATCAGGGTCAACTAGGAAGATGTGGGGAAAAAAATGATAAAAGACGCACCTCATCTCAAAGCAATTAAATTAGAACCTATTGGGTTTGGGCTTGGACATCAGTATTTTTTCAAAAACTCCCCGAAAGATCCTACTGCATAGTCATGGTTGAGAACCACTGGAAGGGACCACGGGGATTATTATGAGAGTTCAAGTAGGCCGTTCGTTCAGACATTCATTGAGCTCCAAATCTGGTCCAGGTGCTGTTCTAGGAGGTGGGAAAACAGATATGAACAATGGCATCTACATTCAAAAGTTTTAAAAATAAAACTAGAAGTAATAATACAAAATAGGAAGCAAACGATGGTGCTATGGCAGTGTTGGGAGCAGGGGTGAGGTGAGACGGGGCGGCCCTGCAAGACCCTTCTAAGGAGGTGGGGTTTGAGCTGGGACCTGAAGGATCTTCCCTTATCTAGTTTTTCTCCCCTGCACGTATCATCATCTGACGTGCAGTTTCTTGTATCTATTGATCTCAGTGACTGTGTTTCCCACTGCTAGAGTGCGAGGATTCTTGTCTTGGTCACTTCTAGCTTCCTAGCACCTAGCGTGGCATTCAGCATGCATCGAGACCTTAAAAATATTTGGAGAATGAAGAAATGAATGAAGGAGTGAGTGAGTGAGTGAATAGGAGCTGTGACTGGTTCTGTGGGGCCAGCGGGAAGCCAGAGGGCAGGAGTCCCGTCACCAGCAGGAGGCTTGGTCTCCATTCTGCGCCACCCGCGGCACTGGAAGTATTCTAGGCTCATGATCCATTCTGCCCGGGTTAGCAGCAAACCTGGCCCCTCCCATTGCTCCTTCCCCACGAACTGACCGGGAAGCCCTGGGGGACACCCAGTCCCCTGAAGGTGAGCCCACCGTGGTCCCCCAGTCCCCCCTAGCTGGGCTGGGCCTGCAGCAGCTCCCGAGAAGTTTCTGCAGCTCACTCAAGGTCACCAGCCCAGCAAATGCCACCCAGACGCCTCAGAGAGGGTCTCACAACCTTGAATTTCGAGGTTCAGAGGGCTCCTTGGTGCTTTTGCAAATCTGTCCTCCTTCTGCCAGGAAAGGGATCTGGGACACCAAGAAGTTTTGGAAACGACCTTCGGTGGTCAGGTGCAGGAAGGCTCTGGGTGGTCCTCACTGCCTTATGTGAGTATAACGAAGAAGGTGTTGTTCTAGCGATTTTCCGTAGAATAAAAACTAACTCTCTAGCACTTTGATGTCTCCAAGTAGAAAAAGAATTTTTAGATGATTATTGTTCTTGCAAGTAAATGAATCAATGAACAAATATGCAAACAAATAAATTAGTTCTAAAAACAAAATTCCATCTAATAGTCATCACATCGTACCAGACTCAGCCAGGGCTGCCAAATGTCATGCTATCTGGCAGGTCCTGGGACACTGTGGGTCCTTAGGGACCCCTAAAGCTGGGCTGGCAGTCGTGAGCCCTTTGGCTGAGACACAGATACAAATTAGGTGCATCACTCAGCTTTCCAGAGAAACAGGCCGTCCACCTGCCTTCGTGTTTATCTAAACTTGCCTTTGTTGATTTAACTTGCCCATGTGGTTCTCAAGTGACAAACTTAATGACAGAATTACCTAGGACAGGCTTGTAAGATACAACCACCGATTACAATATCCGAGTCTCATTTGGATCTCAATTTAAACAAACTTAAAATCTATGAGACAGTCGGGGTCATTTGCACACTGTCTGGACATTGGATGATGTGAAGATGTTATTGTTCATTTCATTAGGCATGATAATGGTACTGTGGTCATGTGTTATTTTTAAAAATCTTGATCTTCCAGAGATTCGTAATGAAATATTTATAGGTGAAATGATGTGATTCCTGGAACTGGCTTCAAAATAATCCAGGGTGGCGAGCCAATGAGAATATAAACGGAGTAAGATTGGTCATGATGGTAACTGAAGTTGAGTGATGGGTACTTTGGAGGGGTACATTGTATCATCTCACTATTTTTGTATATGTTCAAAATTTCCCAAAGAGAAAGTTAAAATAAAAGAATCATCAGGGAACTTTTGAAACATGTAGCTATCTGGGCCCATTCTAAGCCATTCTGAATAAATTGGTCTGCAGTGAGACTGAGCATTAGTAGCGCCCTAAAAGCTCCCCAGGGGATTTTAATGTGTATCCAGGGTTAAGAAGAGCTCATCAAGCACCAACCGATATGCACAGTCCGATTCCATTTATGTTTACAAAAGGTATGCTCACAGAGGCATTTGCCACATCTGTGAAGGATTTATTCCAAACTGCTAACAGTAACTTTCTCAGTGGTGGGATTTATGGGAGACTTTTTTTTCTACTTGACATATGTTTATTGTATTCTTTGGAACTTTTACACACACGTATTGTAGTTGTGACTTTTGAAAGAAAATATTTACACTTGAGAAAATTTGTTCAAAACTCAAATGGGGTATACTGTAAGATAGTGAGCTTCCCGTCACAGGAGCATTCAAGCTGGATCTGGAGGAGCATGCAGCAAGGGCCTTGTTGACAGAGGCGTTCCTGGGAGGCTTTGACGGGGGATTGGACCAGTCATCTCTGAGATCCAGAGGCTCACCCTAGCACTCTGGAATGGGACCTTATCTCTGCAAAGGTCTCACCTAGTGTCTGGGAAGCCAGTGGGCTCAAGTGGCCTGTGCCTGCTTGGGCGTCCTGCTGCTCCACCTGGGGCCCTGCTGCTCTGAGTGTCCCCCACGACTCACCACTGGGCCTGAGGTTGGCCAAAGTCTTGGCTTCTTGTCCAGTGCTGCCGCCAAGCTGTGGGCACTGCTGGGAGACACTGGGCAGTGCTCTGGCCAGATTCACGGACTGGCTGGGCAAGGAGGGTGGGGGGGTGCGATGACGTGGGGCTGCCACCTGTGTTGATAGGGCTCTGTTCCTTCTCCCGCCCCTGCAGGACAGCCATGGAGCTACTCTGGACGCCCCTGCTGCTAGTGGCCTCTTGTGCCTTTGCCATCCACAGCCTACCGGAGGAGGGCACCGGCGTTCCCGTCATCAACACAACCAAGCCCTTGCGCATCCCGGAGGAACGCAACCTGCTGATGCTGACGCCTGCCGGCCTCGCCCAGATGTTGAAGGAGACCCGATTCCTCATGGTGCTTTTCCGTGAGTGTCCTCTCTCCCGGTGTGCGGCTGAGTAGGGTGAAGCCTGCCCCCTTGCTTCTGAGGCCTGAAGAGTTTTATATATTGCTCGTCTATACAGAATGCAAGGGGTGGATGGCGGTGCGGCTGCAGTATTAAACAGGGTGGCCTGGGAAGGCTTTCCTGGAAAGGTAACATGTTAGCAAAGACCTGAAGGTGGTGAGAGAGCAACCCATGCAGCTATCTGGGATTTCAGGCAGAGGGAACAGCAAGTACAAAGGCCCTGGGGTGAGCGAGGGTGCGGCAGTGTGGCAAAAACTGAGTTGTTGAAGAGTAGAGTAACAAACTGATGGCTGGCCCCTGAGGAACCAGAAGGGATTAATGACTATCCTGAAGTCCCTATCAGCTGTGAGCTCTTCTGCATACTATAAATGGCCCTATGGAATAGGGAGAGGGCTAGTCTCAGAATATTTTTTCATGCTTGTCTAAAGTTGGATCTAAAGTAGAGTTTCTCATCCTCAGTTCTATTGGCATTTTGACGGGATAATTACTTTGTTTGGCGACTGGGGCTGTCCTGTGATTATAGAATGTTTAGCAGCACCCCTGGCCTCTACCTGTTAGATGCCAATAGCAAATAGCATTCCATTCCCCAGATGTGACAACCAAAAATGCCTCCACACATGGCCATATATCCCCGACTGAGAACCACTGGTCCAGAGGAAGGCAGACTCCGGCTCGCTGTGCTGGGATCAATCTCCAGCCCCTGCACTGACCACCTCCCCATCCATCAGCCCCGCCCCTGACTCACAGTCCCAGCAAATGGAACCTGGGGTTATCTACTAAAGACTCAGGCAAACATTGATTCTAGGACCATTAGCCATTGACACATCTACACTCCAGGCAGACGGTCAGGGAGCCACTGCCTATTCTATCACGACCTTGGGGTCCATGTGCTCACCCTGAAACCCACGTGGAGCTTTGTAGTAGGCCTTGGCCTTGGCATGGGTGGTTTGGTGCTGGTCACTGTTCTCCTTTCTCCAGTAGCCAGAAGATCTATTACTACTAAAGGGACATCTCATCTTCCCAGAGAGAGTCCGGTCAGAGCAAGACCAAAGATTCTCCACCTCATCCTCATAATGGCTAATGTTTATTGGGCATTTCTATGCCAGGCTTTGTACCAAAGGTTTACGCACCTTGTCTTATTATGTAGGATCATTCCAAGGTGTAGGATCGATTAATAACCCCATTATATGAATGAGGAAAGTGAGACACAGACACATTAAAAAAAAATAAAAACACCTTTCTTGGGCCTCTATCACTGTAAGCCACCATAACTGCCTCTGTTTTACGAGATAACCTAAGGAATTCACGTTCATCGCGCATTCAGGACGTGGCAGACAATGAGCTGGGTAAAGTGTAGCTTTGGGGGGCTCTGGGCCCCCCAGCAGAGGGCCCCTCTGCCCATCCACGGCCCACAGGTGCTCTGCCCAAGTGCCAAATACTGGGTGGTGTGTGCAACCTCTCAAATTTGCTCCATCATTTAGACAATAATTGCAAGTGTTTCTCTTGTCCTGAACATCTGTCCTTAGACACTTAGGTTTGGATGCTACATCAGTTAGCAGCCCTGAGCCCGAATGGCCAAATCCACAAGGCAGCCGGGGAGAGGCTCGCCGAGCAGAGCGGGGGCGGTGGCCAGCGCCAGCAGCCAATGACGGATGGGGGGTTTCGAAGGCAATGATGGGGATGCAGCGCATCACTCTGGGAGGGAGGCACAAAGTCCCCGCTTCCCGTCCACTGATTGGGAGTTTAATGAAAGTGATCGTTCACTTTCGGGTCCCACTGCAGGAGCAAGCGTGCTGACTGGCAATGGTGTCCGTGCCAGCTGTCCTAGGGCCCGGCTTTCTGCACTGTGCTTTACAGAAGACCTCACTGTTGGACTTGGAACTGGCCCTCAGCAGTGGAGGTGGTTTGCACTTGGTCCACGTGCTCCAGATGGACGGGGGGAAGAGGGGGGTGCTGAAAAAGATAAAGTGTTCTGACTTGAAAGGGAATCAATGACCCCCTGCCCTGGCTCGGTCCACCTGCCTCAGACCAGGGGCCGTGAGGGGCCTGCAGTCTAGTCCCCTCCCATTTAGCCAGAAAGGCCTCTCCCACTGCCAAGGTCACGTCCCAGCTTCCTGAGGCTGTTTTCAGAGAAGGGCTCCCTGCATCCCATCGCCCAGCAATGCGAGGGGCCAAGGAACCCGGAGCGTCAGATCCCTTTAAGGACAGTGTCAGGTCTCTTTGACGATCCTCTCCGGGGGGTGGGCTCAGAGGGGGCAGGAAAGCATCATAACCTCCCCTCTCCCCGCCCTTCCCACACCTGGCCTTGCTGACTGCCAGAGTCCCTGCTGGAATACCTGCAGTACAGGGTGGCTGCCGGGACCCAGTTTGGCCTGTTAGCACCAGGACGTTCCACCAGGTGGCGCTCACAAGGTATTTCTCTCTCTTTCTCTGCCCCGCCATGATTTCTCACCACGGAAATTTTACGAGGCTAATAATAGTTGTAGTAATAATGCACGATGGGCACCACGTGCTGGGCACGATGCCAAGTGTTCTACATGCCCTGCAGAGGTCAGAGAACAGGAGCTCTGCAGCCAGACCCAGTGGGCGCTTATCTGGCTATACCGCTCACTGTCCCATAGCCTTGGGCAAGTAGGTCATTTTGTTGTGCCTCAGTTTCCTCATCTATAAAACTGAGATAATAATATCTACCCTCAGGGTTATCAGGAGGAGTTAACGACTTAATAGATGTAACGTTCTTAGAAAATAATAAGTACTCTATAACTGATTGTTAAATAAATCTCATTTGACTCTGACAACTCCATGAAGCAGCTGCTAATATTTTCCCCATTTTACACAGAGAAAAGTGGAGTTTAGACAGATTAAGGTGCCCAAAGGTGTCTTGTTTCCGACGTTACTGACTCCAAAGAACCTTGATGTACATCTCCAAAATTGTCCAATTTCATGAGCCATTGTGTCTCATATCTTGTCACATTTGTGAAAATTTAGCCGTTAACAGCTGAGAATAAGAAAGGCCCAAGAGCTACGAAGGCCAAGCAGAGACTCCACCTGGGGAGACGGGGCGGGGGAAGAGGCTCTCACAAGTTCTGTCTTCACCCCGGCTCTTTCAGACGACCCTTCCTCAAAGCAATCCAGGAACATGGCTGAGGAACTGGGCAAAGCCGTGGAGATCATGGGCAAAGGCAAGAACGGCATCGGCTTTGGCAAAGTGGACATCACCGTGGAGAAGGAGCTTCAGCAGGAGTTTAATGTTAAGAAGGCCCCAGAGCTGAAGCTGTTTTTTGAGGGTAACAGGTCAGAGCCCATCAGCTGCAAAGGTAAGGGTGCTTGTGCATCAAGGTTATCACATACTTGTGTGAAGCCCACTTGGCAGCCAGAGGGTGGAGGTGGGAGACTCTGCTCCACATGGCCTCTCAGGGACCCAGGCTCCTCCCGGCTGGCAGCTCTGCCCTTCTCTAGGGCCTTGGAGCCAGCTGCTCTTCCTACAGCATCCAACCAGCAGTTGGGGTAAGGAGGCCAAAGATCGCCATGGGAGCTGTTCATGACCCTTGCCTAAAGTGGGGAACATCATGTCTATTCACATCTCATTGACCAGTTTTCTGCTACATGGCCCCACTCAATTGCAAGAAAGGCTGAGAATGTGGTTCAGCTCTGTCTCATGAAGAAAATGGGTTTCAATGAATATGCGGCTGCCTCTACCATAGCCTGCATCTCAGCTGACGGGCTCCAGAGGCACCAGGAGACAGGAGGGTGGGGCGCGATGGCTTATAAACTCCTGGAGATGAGACATTACATTCCTAACTCCACCTCCCACCCCCAGCCTTCCACTTTAGAATGATTTTGACAAGGTCCCCGGCCAGGGAAGCTGTAGTTAGCCAAAAGGGAGTCTGGGAGATGAGGGAACAAGAAGAGTCTGGGATGAGGTGTCTACTAAACACTTTAATTTCTATCATGATTTATTTCATTGATTCATTAACTCATCCACCACGCCAATACTCATTTGTTGACAACCTGTTATGTGTCAAACCCTTACTTGATGTCGAGGATATCTGGAGAATTATGGGCCTTGGTGTGGTTCATGGTAGATCCTAATTTTGAAAAAGTTACATATATGAGTGCTTACATGGATGCAGAAGGGATGGATGGATGGAAGTAATAAAACAGATGGACACAGAAGTGCCCAGCACAGCCCCTACTATGCCAGTAAAAGATTCCCGTTATATCTGTGTTTTACATATATATAGCAATATATATCTTTGTGTGTGGACATACATACTGAGTCTCCGGACACGGAGGAAATGCACCGCCTTTCACAGGGTCAGGCACATAGCCGGCTTCCAATAAGCCGGACTGAGCGCGGCAAGAACCCCAAATGCTGCGCCTACAAGATGCCTTGCAGTTCTCAGAATGGACACAAGAGGGCACGAGAGACCCAGGACAGGCCCAGAGCAAGGTGCTGCCAAAGAGAGACCCTCGTGGTAGTTACCTAAGGGACTGGCAGGGCCGCGGCCCCCAGCTCCCCAGGAGGCCTGTGGGAAGGTGGTGCGTGTGCGGAGCACGAAGACTGATGCGAAGAAAAGGCAGGAACAGCGAGAGAAGCAACAGAGACCGCTGCTTCCTGTGGATGCTGAGGGTGCCCCTCAACAGTGGGGACGCACCGAAACCAAGCCAGGAGCCCTCCGTGGCGTGCTGGTTTTGGGGAGGGCTGTGAGGAAATGAGAAGCCCCAGGGTACCTCATCGAAGCCCATATCTGCTCACGGAGGGGCCCAGGTGCTGGGATAGCCTCCCCTGCAGGAGGACGGGTGACACTGGACTCCACTTAGAGGCGACAAGCCGGCAGTGAGTCGGGCTGGCAGAGAAGGTCCCCGGGAACTTTGACCTCTGAGCCCACTTCATGGGAGCAGGAGCAGAGCCAGCGCCTGGGACCAACTCTGCCATGAAGGAACCTTCACCATCGCCTCTCCTGGCCGGGGCGGGACGCAGGATGCTTGGAGGTTAGGACGAGCACAGGCTGTGGGAACAAGCCTTTTAGGCCTGAACTTCCGGTTTCTGAATAATGCCAGTCCTGCCTGCTTGACAGGCTCCTCCAGGCTGAGAGAGGAGACAGCGCTTTACACACGTCCTGCGATGTGACTTCTATGAAAACCTCTCTCAGGAGGCAGGTGGGGTTTAGTCCTTGCTGGGTCAAAGCCCCATCCTGCTCTCTAATCTCCAAAGATTGAAGGTGAGAGATTTGGCCTTGGCCACCCCCTGGAGGGAGGAGACTCGAGTCACCTCTAGGGCCTCTATTAATGATGCATTCACAGCTTGTGCTCGAAAACATGCAGCCCAGCTCCGGCCCTGGTCAATCATTGACACGGCGGTCACACGCCAGTTGTCACTGTGTCCTCTGGCTCAGAGCCAAGCACTAGAGGAGGCACCGTGCCCGACAAGGGCAGTGCCCAATCCGCAGACACTCAGGAATAAACAATTGGCTAAGTTCATCGCTACCTCCGTCCCGCGGGGTCCAGAGGGGCAAACAGAGCACACACGTCCCAGAGAAGACGGCCCAAGATCAAGTTCCCTCAAGCCAGCTTACCTAATGATTCATTCACCTCATTCATTCATCCTAGAAACATTTCTTAAGCACCTAGTATGTGCCAGGCATCGTAGGAGCTACTGGGAGCTCACACTGAACAAGCTAGCAAAAAAATCATATTAATACTAATTTCATAAAGTGATAGACTCAGTGAAGAAAATGGAACAGGTCACATGACTGAGAACAATTGGGTAGGGGGAGGGTAAGAGAAGACCAACCTGAGAGTCAACCCAGCAGAAGGCACTGCCCTGGAACAGCCGAGGAGAGGGCAGCACAACATACTTTTGCCAGGCCAATGCCTGTAACAGAAACTGTTTCCACGTGTGCCGGTTTTTTTCCTAAAGGTGGCTGGAACACGGTGGAAATAGAAGCTTGGCTTTGGGGCTGAAATCCCAGAGCAGGGGTGGCAGCAGGGTGGAGTACCACGGTCCGAGGGTGCATGAAGCTCCCCACTTCTGTCTCTTGAAGCCATCACGTCAGCCTGGATGAACTTCCGTCGCCTGACTCATCGTGGCTTTTCAAATGGCCTTAACTGTCTCTGCTAAAGCTGAACGCGGCATCTGCCAAGACCAGAAATTCTTCTCCTGGCCACAGACCCAACAGAAGTGCATACGATGTGCCCCAGAAACATACATGGATATTCATTCACGGTAGCCCCAAAGTGGGAACAGCCCAACGCTCATCAACAGAGAGTAGATGAGTAAATTGTGGAGCATTCACCCAGTGGAGTACTACACAGCCGTGGGAATAGATCTCCAAGTACATGAACAAAGTATGAATCTCACAAACACAAGGAAACCAGACCCGGGAACCTACATCGTGTGATTCCATTTATGTGGAATTCGGGAACAGGCAGGCTAATGTACGCTGGTAGGAGTTAGGATAGTGGTTGCACCCGGGCGGGGGCCTGGTAAGGGCTGGGAAGGGACACAACAGGAAGGTCTGAGGGGTTGGCAATGTTCTGTTTCGTGATCTGGGTGGTAGTTACACAGGTGAGCTCATTTTATAAAAATTCATCAAATTATACATTATAATTTGTGTGCCTTTTTGCATGTAAATATACTTTGCTATACATTTTTTAAAAGGCCTAATGTTCTTAGGAAATGTAAGCAAAGATACTGAAAGTAGAGCCTTTTGCAGTTGATTTAGTAACTCAGGGTGCTTCATGAAGCCCCCTGCACAATAATGTGTCCTGCCACAGGGCCTTTGCACAGACTGTTTGCTCTGCCTGGGCCTTTCCCTCTCCTTACTGCTCCCTGGTTAACTTCAATGCATCCTTCAGTTTTCAGCTCATATGTGATTCTCTCCAGGAAGCCCTCCTTGACTTCACAGTCTAGGTCAGGCATCTTTGCTACAGGGGCTCATAGAACTTTGATTTCAAACACTTCCTTTGGGTGTGATTATATACCTGTGTGTGTAATTATTTGATTATTGTCTTCATCAACAGAATGAGAGCTGTGAAACAGTGGTAATGTGTTTGTTTCTGCTCACCACTATATCCCCAGGACCAAGTTTAACTTGATAATAACAGGCACTTAATATATATTTGTCAAATAAATGAATGAGTGAAGGAATAAATGAGTGAGTAAATGCATAAAGGTCTGTGGATGTAGTTCAAAGCTACTCACAACAAACACTGCTTTATCTCATAAACTCATTTAAAATGCTCCATTCTATCCCATAGCAAACATTGATATGAAATGCAATTTTCCCTTACTTGACGTCATGTGAAATTGATGATCCCAGGAATCACATGTCCATCCCTGTGCAGACCATTATGTCTTCCCAGATAAGATACACATGCCCTAATTTTAGAAGCTAAGACTCCTGTGTGCTCAGCCCCTCCCATCTAACAGCTAAGAAATGGAAGTCAGGAGTCTGTGGTCTTAGAGGACATTTGGGTCTCAGCTGAGGAATGGAAGGCATTTTCCCAAGGTTACAGAGCTGGGTGGCCTTTATTTTATATTTTATTTAAATAAAAAAAATTAAATTCATCTTCCTGTCGCCCTGGAGGGTGCATAAGAAGGCCGGAAATGCTGTCTCCTAGGTTTGATTCCCCAGGTGTGCTAGTTGTGGTGGCTGTTGGCAAGTTGAACCTTGTTTTCCTCATCTGCAAAATGAGGCAAGTTCCTATCCTATAGGGTTGCTGTGAAGATTTAATACATGCAAAATGCTCAGCACAATGTTTGGCCCTTGGTAAGTGCTCAGTAACGTTTAACTGCTGGTGTTCGCGTTCATGCCTTGGAGCTCGGGGAGTGGAGGAAGCAACCTTGGCCTTCAAGGGGTGGGAGCCCAAGACAAGATGTATCTACTCGTTAAACTTGGGGAAGACAGGCCTTGCTCCAGTTCAAGAATACACTTCTGTGGGACCCACTTGACTGTATCTCTCTCCAGGAGTGGTTGAATCTACTGCCTTGGTCGTTTGGTTGAGAAGACAAATCAGCCAGAAAGCATTTTTGTTTAACAACAGCGTGCAGGTGGCCAATTTTGTGAAATCCAGGCACCTGGCCATCATTGGCTTCTTCCAGGTACGGGGGTCTGGAGGTGGGAGGAGGCTGTGCCGGGAGCGGGTGGGGCGAGGAGACTCTTCCATTTGGGTTGTCCCGTGCTCAATTTTCGCTACCCAATGAGCTGGTTTTCTGGGAAAGCTCCAGGGTCCAAACGAAGAAAGAAAAAATAAAAGCTAAAGTGGTCAGACAAGCTAGCTAGAAATGTAGACAGGAATGGAGAGAAAAGGAGAGGAGACTGACAAACACATTTAATGAGTTTTCACAGTGTAACCAATCTTTTGGGGGTCCATTTAGAAGAGTGGTCCACAACCTTTTTGGCACCAGGGATCAGTTTCGTGGAAGACAATTTTCCACGGATGGGGATGGGGTTGGTTTCAGGATGATTCAAGCACATTACATTCATTGTGCAGTCAGACCTTTCTGCTAATGAGAATCTGTACTTGCAGCCACTCCTCAGCGCTAGCATCACCGCCTCAGCTCCACCTCAGATCATCGGGCATTGGATTCTCACGAGGAGCCGCAACCTAGATCCCGCGCATGCGCAGTTTACAGTAGGAGTCGCGCTCCTGTGAGAGTCTAATGACGCGGCTGATCTGAAAAGAGGCGGAGCTTATGCCGTGATGTGAGCAATGGAGAGTGGCTGTAAATACAGATGGAGCTTCACTTGCTCCCCTGCCTCTCACCTCCTGCTGTGCATCCTGGTTCCCAACAGGCCGTGGACCAGTACCAGTCTGAGGCCAGGGGATTGGGGACCACAGATTTATAACATCACTGAATGAAAGGATGTCTTATTTTCTGGTTTGAGAGCCATTGTTCTCTAGGATTTTGACAGCCACCAGCCATGCTTGGGCCAGGCCAGTCTCTCTCCCTAACCTCTCTCCAAGCTTCCCCATATATTAAAACCAACAACACGTTGTAAACATGCACCCATTTGAAAATCCGCCAACCCTCATCATAGGTGCAGCAGGGGAAGAAATTTGGGGAAGGATATAAATAACTGAGATACAATAATACGATGTCTCATGATAGCTTTTTATTGATTTTTTTGTATTTATAAACCATTTGAAAATTGTTTTTGCTTTTGGAGAATGAGTTTTTCATGTGTCTTGACTCATTTACTGTAAACTGATGACTCCTCTCCTCCCCCGGTAGAAATCAGAATTTTGGTGCTGTATATACTCGTGGAGAGAATATGTTCCTCTCCCGCCCCCACCTGCCACTTCTTTGAGAGGGTTTTTTGGCCTTAATTTTCTTTCAAGCTAAAGAATAAGCTGAAACTTAGCCATATCTTGATAATAAGTTCACTCACCTTTGGGGTATTACATGTGGTCAAATCAATTGCCTTTTCTGAAAGCAATTAAGAAGGAAATGTTTTAAAAAAAATTGTCTCAATCCCTAGGTTAGAACAGCCTTTACTCTCATAATTGAAAAAGGTCAAGTTTATCAATTTGCTCCACTGATCTCTGAGGATTTGCCTATTTTGGCTTTAGTTGTAGCCAGAGAAGCTCTCTGGGTGTGAAATACCCATGCAAGTGGATTGAGGTGACCCAGAAAAACCCCACAACTTGGAAAAGTGAAGAGACGAATCAGCTACCATTTCCATCTTCCCCTTAAATAAGCCAGACACGTGCTTTCTGCCGAAGCCTTATGAAACATTCTTTCCTAAACAGGATTTAGAGGAAGAAGTAGCAGAATTGTTCTACGACACGATCAAAGACTTCCCAGAGCTGACGTTTGGAGCGATAGAGATTAAGAACGCTGTCGGGCGTTTCCATGTCTCCCTTGACAGTGTCCTGGTGTTCAAAAAGGTAGGACTTCGATCCTAGTGCTAGTGAGGGGGTCTCTAATTCAAAGTAGTGGGAAGCATATGGGCTTTGGATGCAAATTCTGGTTCTGCCACTTGTGAGCTCAGTGGCGCCGGACTAGTTGACGTCTGTGAAGTCAGTCTCTTGATGTTTCTCTGGCCTTTCTAGCGATGCACCATTGTAAGCGTCTCTTTCTTTCTTTCACCAGCAAATACCACTCATCAAGGCTCACTCCCATCCCCTTTCTCCTTTTGGTCCATGCTTCCCCTCTACCCTCCATCATCAATGACCACCCATACTCTACACCCATGACTTATAAATATCCATCTCCAGCCAGACTGCTCTGATCTCCAGGCCTTTATGTGCAGTACCAGATGTCCCAACATGGCCAAGCTCAAAATCGTAATATCCTCTCCAGATCTTCTTCCAGTGTCCTCTGGGAATGGTGCCACTGATGCTCCCATACAAGATAAATAAACCAGAAAACCCAGGTATCATCCTAACACTTCCCTCTTTTCTACCTTCATAACCAATCCATCACCGCCAGCCCTATTGATTTTATAACTGAAATATCCCTTGACTCTATTTCTCTCTATCTCTTGGCTACCATCCTAGATCAAGAGACTGTCATCTCCCATCACCTATTGGAACAGTCACCCAACTGGTCTGTCCCATTATCTCTTGCCCTCTAAGGAGTAATCTTTCCAAAATTCAGATCTGGTGATTACTTCCCTCTTCCCCTCTGAAAATCCTTTAATGGCTTCCTAGTATTAGGATAAAGACTCAGCTCCTTAATGAGGTCCCAAGGCCTTTCACAGTCTGATTTATTGAGTATTTCTCTCCCCCGACTCTCTGGGATCCAGACCCGAGCTCTCCAATATGGCAGCCACTAGTCATGTGTGACTGTTTACATTTAAATTCATTAAGATTAATTAAATTTTTAGTTCTTCAGTCACCCTAGCCACATTTCAAATGCTCCATAGTCACTTTTGGCTAATGGCTATCGTATTGGGCAGCATAGATTTACAGAGCATTCCCATCATCAAAAAAAGTTCAATTGAACAGTGTGTTCTAGACACATGGTCTGAGCACATGTCTGGAATATTTGCCTTACACCCTCCCCGCACAAAGCCGCATCTTTGCAATAGCCATGTTATAATACTTACAGATATGGCTGAGAGAAGTTAGGTTATGTGCCCAAGACCACACAAGAGGTAGGTAGAGTGATATCTAGAACTTCCTGACTTTCAGAGAAGGCTCTGATACACTATTCTTTTTCTTGGGCCCGTGTAGTCATTGAAAGGTTTTAAGCTGAGGAATAAAATAATATAATTTGTGATTTCAAGTGCAATAGCAGAGCCCAGAAATAGATCCAAATACATGTGGAAATTTGGTATATGAGAAAGATAACATTTTAAATCAGTGGAGAAAATATGTATGATTGAATGCTGTTGAGACAATTGAATAGCCATTTGGAAAATAAAATTGAAGCTTATACATCACAACTTATACCAAGTTAAATTCCAGATTGGTCCCTGATTCAAAAATATTTATATATAAAAAGAAACCATAGAAAGACTAGAAGATGCCATGGGAGATTTTGTGTCCAAACCCTGGAATAAGGAAGCCCCCTTACAAAGCAAGACAGAAACCTCAAGACTGATGAAAAGAAAACACTAATAAATTTGGACCACATAAAAAATTAAAAATTCTGTGGTATAAACCCCATCACAAAATCAAAAGCCAAAGAGCAAACTTGGACAGTGCATTTGAGAGAGATTTGGTGTATCTGAATGGGTAAAAGCAGATGCACTGCAGTCAGGCTGCCTGGGTTTGAAGCCTGTCTCCGTCTTGTGTTAGCTCAGCAACATTGGGAAAGTTACTTCACTTCTCTGTGCCTCCATTTCCTCCCTGTAAAATGGGGAAGTGATAGTACATAGCTCAGTGAGACGTTTTGAAGATTAAATAAGTTAATGCATATAATATGCTTAGAACGGTGGCTGCCATAGCATGAGCTCTCTAATAAGCAGTATTAGACTGTTGTTACGACCATCAAAGAGTTTAGACTTTGTCCAGAGGGAACTGGGGCTGTGAAGTGTTTAAGCAAGAAAATAATGACATAATCAGATTTGTGTACTAACAACATCACTCTGGCTAAAGTGTGTGGGGGGCGGGGGTGGGTGTAGATTGTAAAGAAGCAAGGGAGAAGTTGGAAGTCCATTGGGAAAGCACTGCAGGAATCCAGGTGAGAGGTTTGGGCTAGGGTGGGATTGGTGTAGATGAAAAGAAGGAGATGGAATAGGTAGCTGCTTCCTCCTTCTTAGCCTACTGACCTTGAGATACAGAGAATTATATCCTTCCCTGTGTTAGTCCAGGTCCTTCTGAGAAGCAGTTACCAAGCAGGATCAGATTGCAAAATATTTATTAGGGGCAATGCCTCTGAAGGCAAACAGAATTGGGGGGACTGGGAGAGCCATTGGACCATGATAAAGGTCTGACCCTTTGGAAGGAAGGAGGGTTGAGTGGAAGAGTCTTTGACTGCAGTAGAGTTCTAAGAAATTTTATCAAAGTCACCGATCAGGGAAGTTCCTGGTCTCCTAGGAACGGGCTTGCCTTGGTATTGCTGACGCCCTCAGTTACTGGTTGAGAGTAGGGTGTGGGAAGCTGCTCCCACCTCTGCACAAATATTTTGATGGATTTCAGAGCAGGACAGCTAGCGTTGTCAGTCAATTACATTCCCTGTCTGCATAAATCTGAGATTTTCATAGGTGCTACATACCCAGGTTACCCCCACAGGGTAACACCCCCACCGTTCGTAGTTATTAAGTACCTGGATTATGGATTACACCTGCCACCATCCCTCTCTCGGTGTTTTTCTTTTACCCAAAGGGAAAATTGTGCTATTTATATTTATTAAGTGCCTATATCATGGAAGCTAATGCCTTGCAATATTTTCCTTCTTTTGTCTAAGGGAAAGATCGTGAACCGCCAAGAGCTTATTAATGACAATACCAACAAACAAGACCTCCTTCAAGTCATAAAACAGCACCTCACAGATTTTGTGCTTGAATACAACATAGAGGTCAGCGAGCAAACGTTTACCCAAGAGAAGGTAGCTGGGGCAGCTTTGTGTGCTCGGGATGACGTTTTCCTTGTAATTTCAGAATAAGGATCTGATTTATGAATTGAACATCCTGAACCACATGCTGCTCTTTGTCTCCAAAAGCTCTGAGTCCTACCGTACCATAATTCAGCATTATAAACTGGCATCAAAGGAATTCCAGAACAAGGTTCGTACAATGTGCCACCGCTCTTTGGGGCTCTTGGATGGGCGTCCAAGACCCGCAGACCCTGAGGTCATTTACCTGCCCTGCTTATTATAAATGAAGTCAGGAAAGATTTGCATATGTTTCTACATGCCAATTTCCTGATTTGCATATCAGTGCTATGTATTATTTACTATTTAATTTTTAATCAGCCTCCTCCATTCTTTCTGCCCAATCTTTCTCTCTTTTTGTTGCCAAATCTTCCCTCCTTCTTCATTCATCTTTGTAATAACTATGGGAACATGCTGCTTTGCCCATTTTCTTGGTGGACTGCGCTCTACTGAGAGTGGGTGACTAGTGTGATAAAATTTGGCCCGAAGGGGAGGGGGAGAAAAGACCACACCTGCCTGAGGTCAGGGAGTGAGAAAAGACTGCAGTGTGAGGCAGCACCGATGTCTGGCAAGTAACTGCCGAGGTTATGGGCTTTCACGTCAACCCAGACCCGAATTCAAAGCCTCTGCCTCCAACAGGCTTCATTGTCTTAGGTGAGCTTCTTAAACCCTCAGCTTTCATCTCCTTGTGGGGAAACGGAAAGGTATAGTAAGAATCGGACAATCTGTATGTAAAGCAATGAGCAAAGGTATAATGAATGGTGTTAATGATCAATCGTTACCATTATCATCATTATAAACAAATCGGTTTCTCCTAAGTGCTGTACCTATGTTTAATGCAGTTACCACTACCCAGGCTATGAGGGCTATTTGCTTATTTTTCTCTTTATTTTTATTGCAAGTATGATAATGGCAGTTTCTTTTTCTTATGAAAAAAGTTATTCTGAAATTAAACAAAATAATTAAGAACTTTGGAACCTAAAATAAAGAATGTCACTGGAGCGTGAACACATTTCATATTCATACTACAGCCCACTGCATTATTTTCCAGGAAGATGGTTCCCAACACAGAAAGTCCTCTTTTAAATATATTTCCAAGAGTTACTTTTTTTTTTCCAATTTTCCACTTTAAGATTTTCGATATAGTTAAATTGGTGGTATATTGATTGCTTTCTGTTTCTCCTGTCTTACAGTAGTCAATGCTTAGCTATATTTTCTTGCAGTTTTTTTTAACTTTTTAATCTAGCTGTAATTTATTTTGGCATATATCAGGAGATGAAGTTCTAAATGGCCGTCACCCTAGTTTGTGAGCTTCCCAAGTGCCATTTGTTGGTTGTGATCCGTTTTAGAGCCAAAGATAAACAGTTGGATTAATACTGTTTCGGTAGATTGTACACCCATACCTATCTTGTTCACCCGTATGCCCCAGAGCCAAGAAAACAGAAGGTAGCCAATATTTGCTAAACATATGCAAGAATGGTTTTGATATGTCTGCTTTGCTTTTCAATCTCCCTAGCACCTGGGAAGAGTAGCACATCGTGGGGCCCTTGGTCTTCTGATGGATGAATGACCTGAAAGTACCTGACCTCAGGTGCTGCTGTGGCCTCTCACTCATCTCCCGCTTCCATTCTGCAACCAGAGCCATCTTTTAAAACTGATTACCATGTCACTCTCTAGCTGACTGTCCTCAGTGGCCACCCATTGTGTTCAGACTAATCCCAAGCTCCTTACTGGACCTCCGACCTCATCTTTGTCAGTCTCTCCCCCACGGGCTTTTCTTTTCTGTGCCTGGAACACTCTCAGTTCTTGTTTGGCCCCCAGGCCTTTGTGCTGACAGTGCCCACCGCCCGCACCACTGTTCCCTGACTTGCTACCATCACCCAGGTCCCAACTGAAATATCACCTCCTCCATTCTCCTCCTGACCTCCTTACGTAATCTCCCGACCTGGGCAGTTCCTCTCTATCACAAGGCCCTGTGTTATTGTCTAATTGGCACTCATTGCTGTTGAATTTAAAAGTTCATTTACTCATTTGTTGTCTGTCGTCTCCACTAGAACTTAAGCTCCTTGAGTGCAGGGATTTCGTCTGCTTTGGGCAGTGCTGGGTATCTCCAGGGCTTGGTAAAATGCCTGGCGCATAGTAAGCACTCCACGAATATTTGTTGAATGACTGAGTGAATGCAATCGTGGATTTCCTTGATAGAAAAATCTTGAATAATAATGAGTCGGTGTGTACTGAACATTGTCTACCTGTGAGTCACTGAACCAAGCCTTTACATACATTGTCCTGCTGAATTCTCATAGTAACGCTCTGCGGTAGCTACTATGATAATCACCATTTCACAGATAAGGGAACCAGGGCATAGAAGCAGGATGGAAGCTCAGGACTTCCTGACTTCCTAAAGTTGTGTGGATGGTGCGTGGCACAAGGGTGCTGAAACCAGGTTGGTGGCTGCTGCCTGTGGTGCATTTGGGTGCAGGGCTGCACCTGCCCGGAGAAAGGGGGCGTTTAGCAAGTCTTTTCACAGGTGCACCATAGACCCCACTATTTGTATTCCTTTAGTCCACAGCTTTCCAGCAGTTTCCCTCCCTTGGTGAAGAACCCAGCGAGACAAGCGTTTCATTTAATTTGGCAGATACTTTTCATCCTTGTGGACGCAGACGAACCCAGAAACAGACGTGTCTTTGAGTACTTCCGGATCACAGAGGTCAATATCCCGTCTGTCCAACTCCTAAACCTGAGCTCCGACACCAGGTACAAAATGCCTTCAGATGAGATAACCTTCACAAACCTCAGGAAATTTGGCCTCAACTTCCTGAGTAGAAATGCCAAGGTAAGTTTGTTCTTGGACAAGGCTTATCCAGAACCTCAAAATCATCCCTTTTGTGTAATTCTGCTGGCTTTGGGTACCTGAATGGGGAGGCAGAATAGAGATCAACCTCTTGGCTCAATGCGGGGAAGTCCGCCCCCCTCCCCACCTCGAATCTATCTGACTTTTGACCTATCCTGAGCCTATAATTCCACCAGTAATTTTTTACTTGTAACATGGAGGCATTTCCTTTGCAGGAATTTCCAGTAGAAATGTAGACACCTTATCCTTGAAAAGGAGGCTTTTGTCCTCCTATCAGCTTCGATGTTAAAGATTTACTTGGCCCAAGGGTAGATGCTTGCTTCGGGGGCCAGGAAGGGATGGAACACATAGGTCAATCAGGGTTTAGCCTCAAAGGCTTTAGGGACCTCTTGGCTGGAGGGGGTAAGAAGGGGGCCTGTTTTGCCAACAGGGAGGAGAAGATGCAGAAAGGTAGCCGTGTAATGTAGCATCACGCACTGTTTATTTAGCACTTGCTGTATCCTCAACTATCCTGCTGAGTAAGGCCACCATATTAATTATTAATGTTTTTCCAAACTGGGACACTTTTGAGAGTAAAGGGACATTCTTTAAAAATATTCTGGAACAACAAGAGTAAATTGAGACTTTCCAGGCAAACCAAAATCTGTGGTCCCCTGACCTCTGAGTGCTTCCACTACCTTCCGTCTGTTCCCCCGGAGACATGGCTGCCCCTGCAGCCTGCTCGGGTGGAAGCTGCTCATCTCACACGCACACTGTCACGGGCCAGGCAGGGAGGCTGCTATCCCCCTTGCCACTTCCCAGGCGTTCCTCCTCCTTCCACCTTTAAAACCCCCGGTTCCTTGCATCCTGTGCTCGTGGACGTTAGACTGCGTGCTCCCACCCCCTGGTTGCTGTCCCCGTCCACCT
Source organism: Avahi laniger (assembly GCA_963575035.1). Taxonomy (NCBI): domain Eukaryota; kingdom Metazoa; phylum Chordata; class Mammalia; order Primates; family Indriidae; genus Avahi; species Avahi laniger. Next base: position 13,527 of record CAUYSK010118885.1, on the reverse strand, counting down.
TCCTTCCCTCTGGGGACTGAAGCTCCTGATGGCAGACTTGCCTCCTACCCTGCTCTGCCGTCATTCCCAGAGATGTCAATACCTACAACCCTGTTCTCTCTTCTCCAATAGTGGGCGGTTTCCTGCCATCTCAGCCACTTGCTCTCATGGCCGCACCCTGGGGAGGGTGGCCCCTCTGAATGCCGGGTTTCCCTTCTCCAGTGCCCACATGGCTACTGTTCCTCAACCTTCTCGCCGCCTCCCATACCCCGGTCCCATTGCACAATCTCTTTAGTGCTCCTGTCCAGGAACCTGCATTCCACAGTTCTTTGCTCTCATGATGGTCCCCTCGACTCCTTTCTACCCTCCACCCCCACCTCCTGTACACCCTGTGGTACTCACCAGGCAAAATTCCAACTCTGGTTGAACCCACTTAACATCCCCACTGCTTCCAGGCTAATGCTGGAGAGAAGCAATATCACCATGAGGCCGGCGGGCTTCATGACGTCACAAACTAAACCTCCACGGATGCTCAGAAACATCCTGGCATCTCTGCATAAATCTCTCTTAGTGTGCTAATTTTCTTTTCTATTTTTTTTTATTTCCGCATATTATGGGGGTACAGATGTTTAGGTTACATATGTTGCCCTTGCCCCCACCCCCAAGTCTGAGTTTCAAATATGTCCATCCTTCGGGTGGTGCGCATTGCACTCTTTGTGTTTGCATGTACCCGTCCCCTCCTCCCTCTTCCCCCCTCCCCCCTGCCCAACATCCAATAGATGCTAATTTTCTTACTCTCAGAGCCTATTTCTCCTCCAGTAGCCATTCCTACTATCACTCTCAGCTGAGCGCTCCGCCGATGTATCCCCAAGAGAATAGAAGCCTTTATGCTGGGGCCTTGCTTGTTTTCCTTGGAACAGAAATGAGCATCCTTCACAGGACCTTTGTAGTCTCCCTGATATGACCCATTCCTAGTTCTCCATCATTTTCACCATTTCCCATCTCCCACGCCCAGCCCCCACCCCCTTTATGCTTCCACCGAAAGAATCTTTAAATCCTTTCAAGAGTCCGGGGTTGGGGAAAGAAAGAAAGGTCAGAGCTCTGTCTCCTCCCCAGCCCTCTGGAACCCATTTGCCCTGGTCAATCCAGGCTCACATCAAGTTCACCATCTATCTTAGCATTTCAAAGTCTTTCCCAAGGCGCTTGTGAAAAAATTAGAGAAAAATCTTTAGCTGTTTTCAGTCAGGGTGGAAAGCCCCAGTTCTGAACCTCTTTCTGCAGACTGTTTGAGCTCTTGAATTTGCTTGCTAGAAACATCAATCCAGTGAAGACGTTCCAAAATATTGGGACCAGGGACTGGTTAAGCAGCTCGTGGGGAAGAACTTCAACATCGTCGTCTTTGACAAGGAAAGGGACGTGTTTGTGATGTTCTGTAAGTACCTCCACAGGGGGATGAGACGCAGTGGATCCCCACATTACTTTTCAAGTGTTGCCCCTGAATTCTTGGGCACCAAAATCTCCAAAACCCACTGATGCACCACACCAGGGGTAGTGTTCAGATGCCCACAAGATTGGATCAAGATGCTATCAGCTACAATAATGCAACTCTGTCCTCAAAAATCTAATTTTTGGAATGTTGTATGAAATGCCTTTCACATAATCCAGGCTGATGGCTATTTACAACAATAGCACTGATGACTAACGCTGTTTGACTGGGTGCTGCAGTGCAAGTCAGGTCCCACTGAGCCACTGCGTACATTATCTCATTTAATCCTCACAACATCTTTTTCGAAGTAGCAACTATGATTGCTCCCACTTTACAGATGACTAAACAGAGTCAGGGAGGCGAAGAAACTTCTTCAGTATCATGCAGCCTGTGAGTGCTGGAACTAGGATTTGAACTTGGGCAGTCTGGCTCCAGCACCTACCCTCATAACTACGGTTGCGGAATTCCTTAGCTTCTGGCTTTATGTGACTTATCAAATGGCCCCTATGAGGTGGGGACCCCAATCCTTCACGTAAAGGACTTAGCACAGTGCCTGGCACATTGTAAGCACTTGATAAATGACATCTATTATTGCTTTTATTTTTTATATTGTTGTAATTATTTCTACTGCTCCCCTAAGAACTACTGCACTTTTCCCAGGGTTTCTGATTTGCATGTGAGAGCCAAAGCCAGAGGCGTTCTCTCCCACCCTGAGACACAGAGGAAGGCGACACTGAAGTTATCTTCAGACACCTCTTTTATTTTAACATTTAATGAGCACTTACAATGAGCTCGGCATGAGTTTGCTGTTGACACGCCTGCTCTAATGAGGTGTGTCACAACAGGTCTGTGAGGAAGGTATGGCAACCTTCCCCATGACACAGATCAGGAAACCCCACTTCAGAGAGGTTAATTACCTTACCCAGGTCACACAGCAAGGCAAAAAAGTTTAAAGCAAGCTCTGATGCCATCGCTTCCTTGAAGGTAAAGCAAGGGCTGGACTGCATCACACAGACCTTTTAAAATCTCACTGACAGGGGCTCTTACCCTTGGAGCGAGGCCTTTAAGGTCTGTGTGGCTGAATTACCGCAATCTGCTGCCTTAAATGACAGGCTAGGTGCAGCCTTTCTGTACTTACGTGACACTGGAAGTTATGAGAATGCCCATCTGGCTCTGGGAAAAGGCAAAAGCAGCCTCATTTTCTTGGAAGCAGGGCTGGAGGATTGGCTCCCTGGGGCTGTGGCCATTACGGCCCCTCCTGTTCGGACGCAGGACCCGCTGGGCTCCAGGGGACAGCCAGGGCTGCTGCCGGCAGGGGGGACGGTCGCGCAGGCACTTGGTCTGTGAATGGGGGGTGATCATCCCGGCATGGAGTGTCTGGGCTCCTTGAGGCCATTCCTCCCACAGAGCCAGAAACTTTGAGCTCCGAGCTTCAGTGGAAGCACAAGCAGGTAAGGTTTGCTTTTCCTCCTGTTGAAGCTACTCTCTCCCGAGCTCCGGGTGCCCGGGCTGAACTCAAAGATCAAAGACCTGCCCACAAGAAAGTTCGGGGTCCGCTTTCCAGAGGACAGTTGTACTTGTCACACTTCTTGGGCACATCTGTTCACTTTTTGGGCATGTTCTCCTCCACTGGACTAAAAGGCGCCTTATATTTATATTCATATTATGTTACATTATATAATATTATTACTATGCTTGTGCTAGAATGGTCACAAGTCAAAGCATCTTGTCTTCAAATCCTGCTCCCTCTGCTTAATTACTGGGTGACCTTGAACAAGTAGCTTAACCTGTGTTGGAAAACCCCTGTGCTACAACTAACACACACACACACACACACACACACATACATACACTCACGCGCGCACACATACACACACACACATGCGCACGTGCTTTTCGGCAGAATAGAAGGAATCATTGGACATAAATATTGTTCTTGGCTTTCTTCTTCTAATGGAATGCAACACTATGTTAAAACAATGAATTTTTTTTTAGAAAAAACAAAAAATAGAAGAAAACATTAACACACTAAAAGCGTTAGTATTTGGATGGAAGGGGTTTAGGCTAATTTTTTTTCTAATGTATTTAATATCGATCAGGTATTGTTATGGCTGATATGTAAAAATAACAGCATGCATTAAAAGAAGGAGGGGGGCAGTTTGCAAAGCAAACAAGCAGGTGTGCTGGGGGTGGGGCGGCTTTCTGAGTCTCTCTGCACGTGGCCTGAGCAATGGTCCTTCTCTCCCAGATGCGCCCTGGTCAGAAAAGTGTAAAGCGCTGTTCCCGCTGCTGGAGGAGCTGGGCAGAAAGTATCAAAACCACTCCACGGTCACCATCGCCAAGATCGACATCACGGCAAACGACATTCAGCTGACGTACCTGGACCGGTACCCGTTCTTCAGGCTTTTCCCCACCGACTCCCAGCAAGTGAGGGGCTCTCGGGACTCACGAGCCTGAGAATGTTATGTTATCATCCGGGACTCGGTTTCTTCCAGCTGCGCTTTCTACCAAGCCAGCTTCATTCTCGGCTTCAGCACCTCTCATCCTCTCACGCCCAAGGCCAAAGAGTATTTGCCAGTAGCTTCCACGAAAGCTCTAAGACTCACTGTAACTGGGGCTGTTTGCTCATCCCGGACACAGTCACTGTGGCCAAGTGGATGTGGGTGTTTTGGCGGTTGGGCCCGGGTTACATGGTTCCCTCTAGACTTGGGGCTGAGCTCTACCCAGACTGAATGGAATACGGGGGCCGGGGGAGGGGGATCTCCCATGTGACTGTTGGGGGTGGGGTGCCACCACATGAAGGAAGATGCATGCTAGAGACAAGGTCTTTTACACCTTGGGGTGATAGTCGCCAACCGCCACCAGTGATGATGGAACACACTCTCCAGGCCACTTTGGTGTGTGGGGACGGGTGTCAATCAAAGAAGTGTGAGGCTAGGTCCCTGCTCCTCAGAAGAGTATGGCTGAGTGTGGGGGAGAAGTCACCACAGTGTGGGTCCATCTCTAATGCAACTGGAATCAAGAGGGGAAGATTCTGGAAGGCAGGCATGACTGGAAGTCTCCAGGCAGACACGGGACACTGGAGAATGGTGGGCATTTAAGTCAGGTTAGCAGAGGGGGTGTGCACTGCAGGTGGGACGAGGTGGGCAGAAGGAAGACCACAGCACTGCGTCCTCCTGGTACAGAAGACGCACGTGGGGGAGTCATGGAAACCGAGGCTGCATTGAGAGGATGAGCTGAGTGTCACAATCTAAAGTTCCCTGAGCAGGAGTTTAGAGAACCAGTGGGTGGTAAGCAGCTTCAAGAGGAAAAGAGGACTAGTGATGACTGAGCACTGACCATGCGCCAGATGCTTTGTAAAATAATAACTATTCTTCCTCTTAGAATAATGATAATAATAGCAAACGCATGTAGTACACACTACAGAACCAGGCACTCTTTTGAGCGCTTTACCTATATTAACTCATTGAATTCCTATAATAACACTATGAGGTAGGTACTATGACTATCCCCATATTGTAGCCAAGGAAACTGAGTTATCAAAGTTAAGCAACCAGATGACATTGCTAAGTAATGCAGCCAGGGTTTAAGCCCTGGTTATGTAGTTTTATAGTCCACGCTCTGATCCACCACATCACAACTCTATAGTGGAGGAATTTTTGTTGTCCTTGTCTTAGAGCCACGGTAATGGCGGCACAGAGAGGTTTAGGCAGCTGCTCAGTGTACCCAGGCTGTTAGGAATGTGGCCTGGGTTTACCTATGCAGCAACCCGTGAGCACCTTGCTGGCGGAGGCTCCCACCCTGACTCTGTTCTGCTTTCTTCCTAGGCTGTCGTGTACAAGGGAGAACATACCCTGGAGGGCTTCTCTGACTTCCTGGAGAGCCAAGTCAAGACCAGGGTTGAGGATGAGGTAAAGGGTAACAACAACACCCTGGATTATTCTGTCCCACACAGAGTTACCAATTGTTATCAATTGACTACAAGAGTGCGTGCCAAGGGTTCCATAATCTTGTGCTTTCTAGAGATAGTTGAGGATGGATGGACAACCATCCAGTATGGGAGACTTTACTAGTCACTTTTATTTCAAGGGCACTTACCATGAGCAAGCAGAAACAGCAGACTCAGAAACATCCAGAAAGGCTTTAACACACAGCTACTAAGGCTGCTTGCCTTGGCCCACTCTCCCAAGATGGTAGCCCCATGTCTTGATGGGATTCTGTCTTCTAGCTATGTTCTGGAAGGCTCCATCTATATTAGGTGGGACTCTCAGTTACAAATATCAGAGACACCACTCTTTGGCTTAAACAACAGTGGGAATTTATCCCACATACCTGGTGGAACGTCAGGCATGGGTGAATCCAGAGGGTCAACTTCACTTTCTGTCTTCCCATGTCTGTCTTCCTCCATGTGGGCTTCCTTCCCAAGCAGTTGCTTCCCCATAGAGGGTCAAAGATCACCCCAGAACTCCAAAATAACATCCTCCCAACTTAGAAAGAAAGCACCTACTTCTTAGAAGTCCTGAAAAATTTCCTGGTCAGGGATTATATTCGCTAAGCCTCGGTCATCTGCCCAGTCCTGGAGCCAGGGGTGGGGCCACCATACCTGAGGACTTAGTGTATAGGGGAAGAGTGGTTTCCCCAAAAATCCTCTTACCAGAAGGGCAAAGCCACACTGGGCACTTTACCACCCAAGCCAAACAGACCTGTAGCATCTCTGAGGACCCTGCAAGCCAAAGGCTGATTCTCTCTGGGTACTTCCAAAAAAGAAGCCTTGTCAATAGCAATCACAATTATCACACATTTCTTGTCTCTTTGTTTCTTTTTCCCCTTCTTCCTTCCCTCCCTCCTGTCCATCTTTTCCTTAATAGCTGTTGTCTGTTGAGCAAAATGAAGTGATGGAAGAGGAGATATTAGCTGAGGAAAAGGAGATATCGATTGTGGAGAAAGAGTTCCCGGAACAGCAGTTGTCTGAGCTGGAGAATGTGACCAAGCTGGAGGGGCCGGCTGTGAAAAAGGAAACAGCTGAGGAGGTGGTGGTGGTGGCTAAGCCAAAGGCACCTCCAAAACAAGAGAGGAAACCAAAAGTCAAGGAAGAACTTTAGCTTCTCCAAGACCGGGAGGAAAGATGCCTATTTTCAGGTCCCGGCATCATTTTCTGAGTGGATCTATTCCAATAAAAATATATATGACTGTTTTGGAGTAGGTGGGGGTTTGATAATAAAGCCCCTGAATGTCTTTGACTTTGTACTCATTACCTCCTTTTCCTGGTTGGTGCTGCCTTAGAAGCGCTGTTTGGCCTGGAATTCAGACAGCGGGAAGGGAAGCCATAATAGCAACACAGAATGAGTGTTTACAGCATGCGAGGCATTCATCTAGTTCTCACATCACTGGAAGTTAGGTTTGATTAACCCCATTTTATAGATGAGAAAACCGAGGCGCAGAGAGGTTAAGCAACCAGTCAGAATCACACAGCTAGAAAGCAGTTGAGATAAAAATCCCAGGCAATCTCACTCCAGAGACTGTGCACTTAACCACGATGCATATCCCTTCCTACCAGGTTAGGGTGCCCAGAGTTTGGCTAAACTTTGCAAATGAGGTGGATTTATTTGCTTACACTGTATTTTGGCATAGTAAGAAAATGATCCAACCTCAAACCTGTCCCCACACTCTCACATCTCAGTAAGTGACCCACTCACTCAACCAATAATGCCGGAACCATCCTCAAATGCGTTCTCTCCTTTTACTACCATAGAAGTGACTTATCAGTCCATGTGACTCCGCCCACTTCCCCTCCACGTGACTCCGCCCACTTCATCTCCACTTCTCAGCTGCAGAAGTCTCCTGATTGGTCTCTTTGCTGCCACTCTGTTCCTGCCCCAGTTCTGCCAAAACCTCCATATTCCATGCAGCTGCTGGGGCCATCTTTTAAAAAGCTGTAGCCATGAGCACTTGAACCATCATCTCGTTTAACCCTGAAACAACGTCTTTACTGCCTTTAAAGTAAAATCCAGTCTGCTTGTTGTGCCTTCAAGGTCTTGAAAGTCTGGCCCTATGGATCTCTTCTCTTCCTCCCGCTCTCCCTCACTTTCCGGGCTCTATCCACACTTCCCATCTATTCTTTGAATCAGCCAAATTTCCTATCTCTGTGTTCCCTTCAGAATACGCTCCCCCGAACACCACCCCCAGTCTTCACACAGCGGTGTCCTTTTCATTGTTCAGATCTCAGCTCAAATGTCACCACCTCTTCCTTCCTGGAGGTCAATATTTGACATCTTATTATTGTATTACGCAATCGTATATTGCCTGCTTCTCCCCATAGCATGTAAGGCCCGTGAGAGTGGACATATCTATTTCTTGCTGTTTTCCTATTGCCTAGAACTCTGCTTAGCACACAGCAGATGCTCTATAAACGCCCGTGGATCAAATGAAAAATTCCATATCAGGTGAGAGATGCATGATTCCATGGTCATCCCAACAGGCAGAGCTGCTGACAGTTGTGCACAGATCCAAACTGGAGTTTGTATTAGTTTCCAATTGTTGCTCTGACAAATGAACACAAACTTAGTGGCTTGAAATAACACAAGTTTATTCTCTTTGCATTCTGGAGGCCAGAAATCAGTTTCACTGGGCTAAGGTCAAGATGCTGTCGGAGTCGGTCCCTTGTGGAAGACTCCTTTGCCTTGACTTTTCTAGCTTCCGGGGGCTGCCTGCGTTACCAGGCCCACGGTTCTGTCCCAGAATCACTCTTTGTGTTTCATCCTCACGTCTCCTACTCCCTCTGACTCGGACTCCTCCCTCATCCCTCTTGCAAGCACCATCGTAATGGCACCCAGCCCACCCGGATAATCGGGTAATCTCGCCATCTGAAGATTGTTAGTCACACTTGCACAATCCCTTTTGCCCTGTAAGGCAACATTCACAGGTTCGGGGACTAGGACGTGGACATATTTTAGGGTCATTATTCAGCCTACCACAGACTCACACTGCTGATTTGTGTCATTTCGATCGGGTGATGACACGCCTTCTCTTGAGAAGAGAAGGGCTGCATTACTTCAGGGACCAAGGTCTCCACGAACCATCTGGGCCTCCCCGCTTCCCGCCTGTCATGTGGGGCAGAGACTGTTTGTGCCTTTTCAGGCCTTCAGAGCCGGTTCCCACCGTGCCACCCCTTCACCCACTCGGCCCGTCCACATTCAGAGGAAGCAGGGAACAGCCTGGGGCTCTGGTACTCACGGGAACAAGGTGCCCGACAGGGACAGGTGTTAGTATTCAGGACACGGTGCAAGGCTCACCTGCCTCGGCCTTGAGGCCATGTGGCTGGCAGTGGAAGGAGGGGTCCGTGGGGGCTGCCGGGACTGATCACGTGGAACAGAGCCCCTGGCAGGCCATGAGCCAGAGAATGGGTGTGCCGCCTGCCGGTCCCCCAGGTGTAACTAGAGCCTCAGGACGTGGGGGCTCAGATAGACGGGGTTGGGGGGACAGCTGATACTCCTCTGTTGGGAGTATCAACTCCCAACCTCTCCTTTGGCTAATTTCCTGCCACCTTCCAACACACGCCAACCTCTCATTCTAACCCTTAATGTTCTGTTTGATCAGTTTGTCAAAACTCACTACCCCTTAGCTTCACTCTCCTGAAAAAGACTTACAACCACTTGTCCCTCTAAGGCCTTGTTACAGCCGGGCATGGAATATTCTTTACAAGGAATGCAGTATATCACAGAGATAAATGCGAGTGAGATTTGGGTTTTAGTCTGTATTTAGCACTAGCTCGCTGTGTAATCTTGGGGAAGTTACTCAACCGCTCTGAACTTCAGTCTTCTTCTGTGTACCACAGGTTGCTGTGTTTCATTGTTTGAGACGATGGAGGCAGCGCTGAGCACAAGAGAAGCTCCCAGTAAGCGGTAGCTGTCAAGGTCCTTAAGATCCAGTCTTCTCCCCGTGTTTACAAGTTAAGGGAGAAGAGAGTTTCAAGAAGGAACAGCTGAGAGAGTAAGGCTCATTCAAAAACAGCTTTGTATTGAGCACTACCCTGGAAATAAAGAGAAAAATATTGATTGAATTTGGCAATGTGGACGTCTTTGGTGATCTTGGTGAGCAACAAAGCAGGAGACGCCATTGAAAAGGTAGTTTGTTATACCGCAGATCCCGAGACGCAGGGGCACGTCTTGTCGGGGAGAGGAAGCCCCCAGGGCAGCACTGGGGTTGGTCGGGGTTGGTCGTCAGGAAGTAAAGAGAACAAGGGGAAAATGCTGGCAAGAGCCATTTTTGTGGTTTCTGCAGGAAGGAATGCGAGCAGCAGGGTAAGCAGGTGTAGGGTTGGCGAGTTTGAATAATTTCCCAGGGCTCCAGGGCATAGGAATTTTTTCTAGTTGCCCGGTCTCTGGTCCCCTGGAGTGATTAGAGCAGGGGGTAGTGGCCCTGAGTGTGAGAACCCCATAAAGGAGCCCAGGGGGCTGGGGGTCATGGGCTTTAGATAGGTCTGTTTGCAAATGAAAGGCACATTCACAGGTGAGTTGTTTGCTATCTGTAGTGATTAGCTGGCCCTGGGAGGGCAGTCCCTGCAGGGTCACAAGACCCTAAGGTGTGAAAGCGTCAAGTACGGAAACTAGAAAACATGGTTATTACACTTATCAGTAGATTCCAACCCAAACTCCCCGTTTTCCTGCCTAGGTCTTTGCCCAGACGACTCCAGATGCTGCCTGGGGTCACCCTCTTTAAGTCTTTAAAGACACCCAGACTAGGGTTTGGACAAGGCCTCGTGAAAAAGACAGAGGATACAAACAGTTGGCTCAGGAAAAAAAAAAAGAATAAATGTAAATGAAGAGATGATAATTTCTCTTTTCATCAGAGAATTGCAAAAGTGAACAACAATGAGATATTTCTCACTTATCTTTTTGGCAAAGATGAAAGAAGTTACCAATGCTCAGGACTGGTGAGTATGTTGGTGGGATCGCAAACTAATTTTAAAAAATTTCTCTGGGGTGCTGTTTGGGAGTTCTTCGATGCAGAAATTCCACTCCGACGACATTATCCCGAGGAGCTGACTGCACCAGCGCCGATGGGCTCCCTACCACTGAATGGGACAGAATGGGAAAAGTTCCCGGAAAAGTCAGTGCAGGGTCGCAGCTATATTTCCTGTTCAGCCCAAGTTCACAAACATTTGATTTTTCTCAACATGATAACATCCACTCTTACACTGATTTTTGGATTGCCAACTAATGTGGAGCGGGGTCAGGAGACATGGGTTTATCTCAGCCTCTGTCATTTTCTACCTCGGTGACCGTACAGCAGCAAAGCAGCACTTGCAGGACCTCCACAAATATTGCCGTCACTGCGTGTCTTTAATCGCATCATCTCCTTTAAACTATGACAACTTTGGAAGATGGTATTCTCATTTTGTAGATGAGGAGACTGACCTCAGGAAGGTTAAGAATCGAACCCCCTGGCAAACAATAAACGGCAGATCCAGGATTCAGATTGACGGTCTCCAAAGTCAGTCTATTAACCGCAGTTATTCCACCTCCCAAGGGACCTGCACTCATTAGACTTCAGATTTCTCGTTTCACAGAGAAGGTCAGGTTCAATGATGTCTGAATTATCTTCTGGCTCTGACCTTCAGCCATTCTCAGCTCCCCTCTTGCTCATGTCTGGACCCTAAGGGGGACGGCTGATCCCATGAGGGTGCAGCGTTTCAGAAAGGTGGCCTCTCCGGGACAGGTGCACATCCCAGCAGGGGCAATGAACATCCTGTTTGTCCTCGTGGCCCCTGGCTTCAGATACTGGCTTCTGCCTGACCCCTTGAGTTCACCCTGCCCTTGTCAGCGACCAAGAAAAAGCCCAGCACCTTGGCACTGTTTTACCAGTTAATTTCTAACTAAGGAACCTCTTGCTGCCAAAAGGTGCAAAACAGAGTCCTTGTATTTCCGGGCACAGGTGTGACCCCTCATGTCAATTATTTGGGATCTCTAACTATTAGGAAAAAGAACAACAACGACCTCAAAGCTTGGAAAAGGCAAATATTATGCCAAAAGGAAAAATATACCACCCCCAGGAAAACAATCTCAAGAAACAGAACCAGAGGATAATTGGAGGAGAGTTTGTCAGCCTGGGGCAAATGCATAGTGTATATATACACGTGTGTACGAGGCACACACTGTGAGCAGAATAATTCTACCTTCCTGGCTTCAGGTAAGGCTGTCTGTAGCTGCCTTCTCCTAGCTCAGCTTCTTCCCCTCTTTCTGTTGGTTCCCATTCTGTTTGGGAGGGGGAGGAAATTAAGAGTATGGACACTGGAGTGAGACCTGATCTGGGTCATTACTCTGCTGAATATTGGCTTCATGATCTTGGGCAAGTCAGCCTTCCTCTCTTTGAGCCTAAGTTTTCCTAATAACAATGACCACTGTTCTTCCATTCCATCAATGAATATTAGTCATGCACCTGTCACGTAGCAGGCACTGGAGATACAGCAATGAACAAGAGCACTTACTGTGTGTTGGGCCCTGCTTTACATAGATACCGTCTTACTTAATCCTAGTGACAATATGCAGTCGATTACTATTCATCGTAGCGTTTTTCAAACTGTAAGTTGCAACTGAAATCATGAAATCATTCCCTTTGTGGGTTATATCCAGAATTACCTTTAATTAAATAGAATATACCAGTAAGCAATGCACACAGTAAGGATAAGAATTGCTTTATAAAACTTTTGTTTTACTTATGCATGTGTGCACACATGCAGGGGCTACTGCACTGGATCATGACATAAAATACTTTTCTTATGGTACATCATGGTCATGAAGGGTTGGAAAATATTGCCCTGGAACACAAGTTCTTTGAGCACAGGGACATCTTTGAACTGAGCCCAGCACATTGTAGATACTCAATTTGTGTAAGCAATGATTCCCATTTCACAGATGAGAAAACTGAGTCTCAGTGAATTAAAATACCTTGCCCCAAATCACAGTGTTAGTGATTGGTAAGCCAGGGATTTGAATCCCGGTTGCAGGCTCCAGCTCCCACATACTTAACCACCATGCTACCCTATTTTGCTGCTGTAAACATTGGGTGAAATAACATGTGACTACTCTAGAAACACTAAAATGCATCATGAAGGTGAATTATCTCTCGGGTGCTTATCTCAAACCACTTCTTTGCAACGTGTGGGCTGCATGAAGTTGCACAGACTTTGTTGCATTCATTGTTCTTGACACCTAGCTCCTTGTTTGGCACATAGTAGCTACTCAATAAATGTTTGTTGAATGAATACGTGGATCTGGGCAAGTTGGAAGTTTCCAGTCAGAGAATCAGGAGTTGGTTGTTCAAAATCAAAGGTGCTTCCAATAAGGTGGTGAGTCCAGAACACGACCCCATCATGTTACTTCCTGCTCCAAATGAGAGACTCAGTTCTTCAAAACATGCAAGGTGCTGAGACTTGGGGAGCCAAGGCTGGGCTGTGGGTGCGGTTAAGTGCGGGGCTACAGAGGGGAAATCCCCACCAAAGCCAGGGCTGCAGCACTGCACAATTTTTATAGCCTATACATATAAATGGCACCTCCTGGAGCTGTACAGAATACAGCAAAGCACTCCCAACGGTGGCAAGGGGAGTTAGATTACGCCTTTATCCCAGCCATCTCTGTTCACAGGACTTCAGGCATCAGAGACAGAAAAGAAAACTCAAGGGACCAACCTCTCCTTGCCTTAGGGCGGGTGTTCCCAGGACCAGAAGTAGCTGTGAAGAGCAGAAAGAATGGGGCGGTCCTTCTCTCTGATGCTGATGGTGGTGGTGACCTCTTGGTTCATCACAGCCGTAGCCACTGACAACTCGGAAGCAAGTAAGCGTTGTGTGTATGCGCGCGTGCGTGTGTGTGTGCGTGTGTGCGTGTGTGTGCGTGTGCGTGTGTGCGTGTGTGTGCGTGTGCGCGTGTGCGTGTGTGTGCGTGAGTGCGTGTCTGTGAGCGTCTGGCTGAGCATGAGAGCCAGTGAGCGCGCGTGTGAGACAGTGACTGAGTCCGTGCCACACTGTCTCTGTGTGAGAGTGCGTCTGGAAGAGTGTGTGTCGGGGT
>CAUYSK010118884.1:0-31141 GCA_963575035.1 Avahi laniger | reverse complement strand
ACTGTGATGGGAACAGTGTCTTAGGGAGATGCAGCTTGGACTTGAGGTAAATTGAATACTTTACAAACTGTGGTTTAGAGTTTGCTTTAATGACATTGTATGTAAAAGGGCACATGATTGCTGTAATTTTGTATTCATTATGGTTTCCTCAATAAATAAATGTACATTGGTGAATATTAGAGTGCTTTGTTTCTTTTATACATGTAATACTCAATAAAAATAATTTTCTACTTTTTACTTGACTTTTTCATTAAAGGTTTGCTTTGAGAAAATACTGGGATGATAAAGAGGTAAACATCTGCACAAGTCTTTAAAATACAGAAAGACTTTTTTAAATACAGAAATTACTTTATTATGGGTTTACATTGTAAAATAAAATTGTCTTCCAGAAAATTAAAATATAAAACAACTTGATAATACAATATGGTAGCTAATTATTTACAGACTCATTTTAAAGATTATACTTTTAAATTGAAGGTTGTGCCATTACTAAGTCTAATATGCTTAGATCTTAAAACCTTCAGTTACATTAAGTGTTTTCTCCTATATGATCTGTTAATACAAAGTTTTCTCATTAAAATATAATTTGTTCAGGCAAAATCACAACATAAATTTGCTTTGTAAATTTGATTATAACACACATTTGAAAAATACATGTTTAATATTCTCAACACTCAGAATACTGTATAGGCAGTGGGTTCTGTCAAATTTTCAAATTTTGTCAGACAGTTGCTTCTTAAAAGTCCTACTTTAATTTTTGTTTTTCTCCATGGCACTTCCCCCCACCCCACCCCCAATATATCTGCTTCAGAAAGACTTTGGAACTGCAACAACCAAAATAATGTGCTACTACTAAGGAAAATGCCCACTCATTGATAGGTTCCAAATTCATTGTCTCAGCTATTTCAGACTAATTTTAGGTGTAAAAGCTCATAAATGGCATTCTTTCATGCAAAATAATGTATTGGGTTTTTAAAATATAGTTGCTGTAAATTCTTATGGGAAATACACAGCCTTTATAATAAGTTCTGATAGAATAGTTGAGTAAATTTCGCACTGCCCTCTCCCCCATTAAATACATTTTTTTGAACGCTACTGTATAAGATGGCAATAAATCTGGTGTCATTTGGAAAAGAACATATTCTTTAGATGAGCTTGTGTTTTGAAGACTTATGAAAAGGAATAAGACGTCAACAGAGTGGCACTTCTGGTTTCCTTTTTTGGCCCCGCCACAGAGAAGATGGATGTAGTAAGAAAGTTGGAGAAAAAGAAAGTTCCAAGGGGAGAAGAGGGAAACTAGTAGTCATCAGCTAGAAAAGAAAAGAAGAAAGGTGATTTTTTTTTTTTAAAGGGAAAAAAATTTTAATGGTAAGTTAAAAGAGTGATCAGTTCTTACTTTCAATGGTAAGAATACAGGTACTAGCTGCAGAGCCTTTATTGTTGACTGCTTTACACATATACTCTCCTCCATCTTCTGGGAAAGTTTCTGGTAAGTAAAGGCAGTAAGTTTCTCCCCTTTCAATATATTGGTAGTCTTCTCCATCCTGTAGTATTTCTCCTTCAAACCACCATGTCACTTCTGGTTTGGGGTCTCCTGTTACTTTAACAGTAAATCTAACTGGCTCACTGTCTACAACAGATGTGTTTTTAAGAGGCTTCTTGAACCATGGAGCTCCTAATCTGGTTGGTTCTTCGTCTTCAGTAGTGGAGCCATTCATTATGCTACCCTCTTCTTCCTCCTCCTCTTCTCTTTTCTGTATTAAAATATGTGCATTCAGGTTAGTATTTAAAATACAGTATTTTCAGGGCAGTGGTTTAGTAACAACTGTGAAGGTAAAAGTGTTAGAACATGTAAGTATGCTTACTAAAAGTGTACTTAATAACATTCCAGTGACTTGAAAGCTATTAAAACATTTTTTTAACCCTTCTCATAAAACTATGGTTTTTAAGAGCATCTTTGGAAAATAAAGAATAAGCCTGCTACCTTTTGTAGTGCTGCATCAATTTCTCTTTGTTCAAATTGCATGCGTAGTAACTTTTGTTCTTCAATTCTTCTTTGTTCTTCTTCTTCTCTTGCCTTAGCCATTTGTTCAAATCTAGCTTTCATATTCACTTTATGAGTAAATGGGGCCTCACTCTTTTTTGCAGGCTTGATATCAACATCTTCTTCCTTCAATAAAGTGGGCCAAGAATAACAAGTGCTTGTTTTCTAAAAACCAAGAACTAAAGCATCAATAGTTCCGAAAGTAGTATTTGTAAGCACAAAATAAACATGTTTGATATGCATATTTGTGCTACACTGCAGACATGCAGATTTTCACTATTCCCCAATTCAGGAAAAGTGACTGGTATATTTAAGAAGCATTTATCTAATTACAATCTTTTTCTCAATGTAAAGATAGACTCACTATCGCTGGCTCCCAGCCTATTTACCTAACCAATTCAGTGCTTGGTTTTGATACTGAATAATAGAAAAAGGTCAGAATACTATATGTTCTTATAATTGTTAAAATACTCCTTTCTTACAACAGACTCCTTACTACTCTTCACCCACTACTTAATATGAGAAATGTTTTTTTTCTGTTATTTTTCACTTCATGATTTTCCTTCCTTACCCTTGAGATGAATTCCATCCAAATTTACTGATGGTCAAATGCAGGGGTGGGTGTTTATAGATAGAAAAACAGGTGAAGACAACTGTTGAAAAAGGCAATGGTTGGAACATGAAGAAGTCATTAAAGTGAAATATGTGAGTCATCCATTTAGGGATGAGAGTTGGAAGCCATGGAAATAATTAAGGGAGTGATTTAAGAGTAGTGGGTCAACTAAATAGAGTCTAGGAAAAAGCCGATTTGGTAATGATGTCACTGATGGCCTGTGAGAGTAATTTTAATAGAGGTTAGTTAACACCATCATGGTTTCTAAAGTACTTTCGTTCTAGTTCACTCTTGGTTTCTAAACTACTTTGGCTTTTGTGGCTCTCTCTAAATCTCACCATTTATATATAATACTGTGGGGAAATTGTTTCAGGATACCACATCCAACTAAAGGGAAATTTTGAAACAAGCTGTAAGTTTTGCCTATGTAAGAAAAATCTTGGTTCAGAGTTGTTTTCACATCAGCTTGAGTTGCACCTCGATTCCAACTGAAAGGAGTAGAAGGGGGTAAAAGAAAGTTGGGTGGTTTTTCTGGTTCTGAATGAGATTTTTATTTGATGTCTGAAAGACTAAGAAAAATACATATTAAACAATGGTTTGATTACTTTTAGCTCAAGTTTTTCTGAGACTTAAATAAAAAAAACAGGACCTCTTCACACTATACACTTAATACTATTGTTTACCACATGAATGTTCAAGATAGAATATTTCAGCAGGTACAACAACTGCTATTATGACTGAGTCCCTCCCCATTAATAACTTGCCTTCTGGATATTAGCATAAGTTCATGTATATTTATAACTTCATTTAGCTGCCTCGAACCTGCATTTAGAAAATAAAAAATTTGATGCTGGTCACAGTAGCTCACACCTGTAGTCTCGGCTACTCAAGAGAGTGAGGTGGGAGGATATGTTGACCATTGACATTTTCTAAAGGCAGAAAATAGATACATGATCAGACGTGAGGAAGGAGGATTGCGGTAGGGGTTCAGATTGTGGGGTCCTACACTGTAAGTTGATTGCACTGTGCCAAAACTATGTTAACACAAGTTTTTAAAGCTATTTCAATGACCTTTAATCCAGGAAGTTATAATAGGAGGGACTTACATCCTCCACAGGAATCCATTCAGGACATCCTGAATATAAGAGTTGAACCATGTTCTAATTTCACATCCATTTATGCGAAAGAGCCAGTAATAGCGATAAAACAAGAGGTCACTTACCTACCATATTTCCATTATTACCTACGTATTTTGTAGGGATAGGTATGACTGCTCTTTAACCAAAAAGGGAAGCAAGCGCATGCTGACTGAACTGTACTTTCTATGACATTTACATCGCTAAATCTCAACTGACGTGGCCATCCGTCCACTAAATATTTGTGTTTTCTAGGGTTTTATCATTCACCTTCAAACTATTAACTTTCTGAGTGACTTTTACTCCTATACTTTTTCAGCTACTATCTGTAAAAGTTGCAATTATAGCTCTTCTCCTCTGAGCTCAAGACCTGTTTTAGGTCTTTACCTTATCCAAATATAGCTCAAACTTTACATGTCCAAAACAATTTACTCACCCCACTTTTCCAGATACGATTTCTCTGTAGCATCACCTAGTTTCCCTGGTAATCCTGAAGTAATGTTAGATCCCTCACCAACCAACTGCCCAAAAAGCAGCCTATTACCCAGTTTTGTTAAAGTTAGGTCAATTCTCCCTTGGCCCCAACTGCATGCCTTTGTGCCTATCTTCCAGCTTATCCTCCATGATCCCAGAATTATTTCATAAACATAAGTTTTTTATTACTCTGCCCTACAAATATGGTTATTAGCATTGTTCCTCAGATCATAGTCCCTGCAAAGTTAAAAAGGCCCTTCAACTATCCACAACCTACTTTTACAACTTTATATCCTATCACCTATTCTGTGAAGCTTGCTTTATAGTCCTTTGAACCTGTTTTTTAATAAGCCTTATCTGTAAAATTAGTATGAATAATCTCTGGAGTTTAACTCAAATACACTGGTTCCACCAATTCAACTAAAACATATCCCAATTAATATTTTTGATCCATTCTGCTACAGTGAACCATTTGATGTTCACTATAGGCTTTAACACTAATTAAGGGTTGTTTTGAAACAATGCTGGAGTGTGGAAGTCTGTCAAAGTCTCTTAAGATTTTGATGTGCTATTAGTTCCCAGATTACTATATGCACCAGTGGTTAATTGTAAGTATTAAAAGTTACTTCAAAGCCAATGTTACTTCTATTAAATTCATTATCATTACTGTACCATAAGTATGTTGATTATAAAAGTAATATACCTCATGAAAGTTTTCTGCTTCTCGCTCTTTAATTTCAAGATCAATTGCTCTCCTTCTTGCTCGTTCTTCTTCTATCTTTTTCTGTATTTCTTTTTCAGACAACTGTCCAATTTTTTCAAACTTGCTTTTTAGATTTTTAGCCTGAATAGAGCCACTCCTTTTTAATTTGATTAATTCTTCATATTCTCTGCTCAATCCAAAGGTTTCACTTTCTTCCTCTTCCTTCAAAAAAATTAGATTTCATATGTTGGATATCAGAAAGTTAGTTTGTATAATAAACTGTCCAAAAAGTGTGCATTTTTTCTCATTTGAAGCCAAAAATATAGCTTAAATAATCTCTTCCCTAAATGCAAGGTCCAAATTTACTAAGTAAAAGTATTGCTACAAGGCCAGGCACGGTGCCTCACACCTATAATCCTAGCACTCTGGGAGACCAAGGTGGGAGGATCTCTTGAGCTCAGGAGTTAGAGACCAGCCTGAGCAAGAGGGAGACACACCCCGTTCCGCCGCCCCCATCTCTACTTAAAAAATTAGCCAGGTAGGGTGGCACACACCTTTAGTCCCAGCTACTTGGGAGGCTGAAGCAGGAAGATTGCTTGAGCCCAAGAGTTTGAGGCTGCAGTGAGCCATGATGACGCCACTGCACTCTACCCAGTGTGGAAGCGAGACTCTGTCTCAAAAAAAAAGTATTACTACATATTTAGGGCTTCAGAAAACATTCCATTTAAAATATTTTCATTAGGGAATATGGCTAAAGTCCTCTAACATACCATGATAACCTGCTACAACTAAAATATGCATGGCAAGATTAGTTTTTACTATGAATTGTAGAAAGATCTTTGTTAGGGGAAGGCAAAGAACACCGGACTAGGAGTCAGATATGAATTCTAGTTCTGGCTCTGATACCGTGTGGTCTTTTGTGTAGTTATTTAACCCAGTGGGTATGATTTTCTTCATCTCTAAATAAAGACAGCATATCTCTAAAATTTCTCCTGTTTTTGATTTTATGGTAGTCTTATAAAGCTACATTAATACTAAAGCTAACAAGCATTTCTGGAGATACAGTCTGGTAAAATCCCTACATTTCTCTACCTATCACTTTTATCCTCAATTATATATTCTATAGGGAAAGATAGAAAAGGAGTCAACCAAGATTGGGCTCCAGTTCTTTATTTCATTTTAATCTTGTTCTTTTATTCAGGTTCCTTTTCCCTGACTTTTCACATTTTTATTATTAATAATACTAGTCCTTTGTAAGGGACTTTGCTACACTAAATCCTAATCTCACTGTGGAATGGCAAAATATTGCAGTTATTCCTAGTATACTTTTCCCAGAGAAGACCTAGAGTTCTAGGCAGGGTTTAAAAAGGGGGGATTAGGGGTTGTCAGTCTGTGATGTGACATGAGGCTTAATTTCTTGGCTTAACCAAGGGGTAAAAGAGAAAACTTATTCCTTTGTACTACTACCACTTTTCAGACTCTGGTTGAAAACACTCATAAAATACCAAAACTAACACATTTATGATACACACATCAACAATGTTTTCTAAATCATCCCGTTCAAAATTAACCATTGAACTAATAAGCTACAGTGTAGTGATGTTGGAATTGCCTTGCTACTTGGCTGGAAAACTCCGCACATTAGGTTGAGTCATTTAATAGCATCAGAATGTCTTGACAGTTGCATACTGCCCTATAGTAACCAGATTACATCTCAATAATATACTAAAATATACTTTAGAAGTGAATTTTCATAGACAACTCATTTTCAGCTTTCTATATAAAATGCTACTAAATTTTTTTAGGGGCAGAAAGAGGTTAGACCTTGGAATGTTTTCCTACAGCACTTCCATGGTATTTATTTATACATTTATATTTATATGGCATTTATATTCTCTGGGCCAGCTAGATAATTTGCCAGCCACAGCCAGGGCAGAGAAGTAAAACTCCCCTTCCCGCAGGCCCACTGCCCCGACCATGACAAACAGGCGACTTCCAAGAGATTGCAGCCTATGTGTAGGGATCCCCATCCACAGGGTTCTTAGAAGTTTGTAAGAGGACCCCACCAAGTTCCCACCAAACGTGCTGTGGCACTGTCAGTCCGAGGCTGGGACAGGTGCTGCTTACTTTGCCCCAAGTCATCGGGCTGAGTGCTGGACCCTAACCCTTTCAGTGTATGTGGCCTGGCCCCCACCAAGGTAGGGGTAAAGACAGGTCCCTTTTTTTTTTTTGAGACAGAGTCTCGTTCTGTCATCCCAGTTAGAGTGCAGTGGTGTCACTATAGCTCATGCCAACCTCAAACTCCTGGGCTCAAGTGATTTTTCTGCCTCAGCTTCCTGAGTAGCTGGGACTACAGGTGTGGACTACCATGGCCGGCTAATTTTTTTCCTGTTTTTAGTAGAGACAGAGTCTCGCTCTTGCTCAGGCTGGTCTTGAACTCCTGACCTCAAGCAGTCCTCCCACCTCTCAGCCTCCCAGAGTGCTAGGATTACAGACATGAGCCACCACGCCTCTTTCCCCCTCTCCTCTGCTGCCCATGCCCGGGCATCGCGGCACACGCCTATAGTCCCATCTATCCTGGAGGCTGAGGCAAGATTGATTAAGCCCAGAAGTCTGAGGTTGCAGTGAGCTGTGTGATGCGTCACTGCACTCTATCCAGGGTGACAGAGTGAGACCCTGTCTCAAAGAAAAGGAAAAAAAAAAAGACTTGCCAAACTGATGAGCCTATTAGCATCTGTGATACTCCAGTGGTTTTATCATATTTTGATTAAATTTATCAGTTTAAGTCTTTGTTTCAAGGAAAATCAGTATAAATGGATATGTTAAGTACTCTAGAACAACAGTTCTCAATCATGGTGTACTCACATAATTCTGAAGTAAATATGAATAAATATTTTCTTAAGGAATTATAGTAATATCACAGTCACTTGCAAACCTATATATTTTTTTTAAACTAGCAAGGAAAGAGTAGAGAGTTATAGTACACCTAACTATGCAGAAGCCTTTACCAAGTAAGTACCTCGGGAGTATGCTGAGTATTGTTTATATGAATAATAATTACAAGGTTATTATAAGGTAATATAAATGAAATACTTAGCTTAATAAATAGATATAATTTTTTGTTGTTTTTTTAGAGACAGGGTCTTGCTCTATCATCTAGGCTGGAGTGGTGCATGGCTCACTGCAGCCTTGAACTCCTGGGTTCAGGTGATCCTCATGCTTCAGCCTCCTGAGTAGCTGGGACTATAGGTGTGGGCCACCGTGCCTGGATGATAGCTATTTCTTAAAATCTTACCTCTCCCATTTCTTGTCTCAGCTGTTCAAACTCCTGTTTCTCCATTTCTAGTTTATGCTTCCGTTCCTCCTCTGTTCGTCGTTTTTCGTCTTCCATTTTTTGTTTTAATAATTCTTCAAAATTAATTTCCAGTTTTCCCGGTGTAAGAGATTCTTGAGAAATTGTTTTATACATCTCTGGGGAGTCATCATCTACTACCTATTTAAAGTAATTTTTTTATCACTCTTCCTGAAATTATACATACTAAGAAGGGAATATTTCTAGAAGAAACTGGGATGTCTTGAATAGAAATGCTTCACATTGAACTAAAAACCAGGAGACTTAATAATAAACAAGAGAGGAATTACTAGAAAATGTAAGACTGAGGTATTTTGTGGTTATGGAGGAAATGGTAACTATTCTCCATTCTAGTGAACACAAAGAAATACTTTGACTTTATTTATGCTATAAGTAATTTGAATTAGACATTAACATTTTCTAATATTGAGAACATTTTTAATTGAATTAAAGTGAATCTTCATTCTGATAATTAAAATAGAGCATTTCAGTTAAATCATGGTCTTGTCTGAATGAATGAGATTATCCATCATGATCTCTTCATAATCAAGCAAAAACTGAAACTGAGGCACTGCAAAGTAACTTGTCTAAGATCAACACGAATACTATGTGGCAAATTATCTGCCACTTAGCTGTGACCTTGGGCAAGTTACCTAGCCTAAGCCTGGGTTTCCTTATCTGTGACAACTTTCATAGGGTTGTCATAAGGATCAAAGAAAGTTTAGAAACACTTAGCAGCATCTCTAACACCATAGTAAGCTCTCAAAAGGTAGTCTTATCCTTACATTATCATTCCTTGTATATAAGCAATCCCTAAATTGCAAATAGAAACTTTCTGATTTCTAAGTTGTTGACAGGGAATACATTTGACCATGAAAAAGAATTTTCTAATTCTGTTTTTCTGTCCACTGAAGGTATATACATAAACCTCTGGCCTGAACTGTGACTCTGTGATTGAAATAGACAAAGGGGAACGAGAGGCAAGGGGTAATTATTCATTTGCTCCAACTTTTATCAAGACTTTAAACCCACACTTTACTACAGAACTAGTTTAACTCAGAAACAATGTTTAAATGGTTTTATGGTCCAAAGATTGCCAAAAATTTTTAATTTTATTATATGAGTTAACTGAGCTATAGTATGAAACTACAATACTTGGTCCTGGATAAGAAAACAACACAGATGAAGGAAGAAGTTTTTCTCTCTTGTCTTGATAGAGAAATTTCTCTAGGAAACTCGGTTTTGGTTTAACACAGTTTTTTCCCCTGGACTTTTTCCACTAGTGAATCACAGTAAAAAGCAATTTTGGCCTAAAATCTGCCCCCAGGACTAGGTCTCCCGATCTTCACAGCTACTTCTCTTCTACCGCTTCTGAATGTACGTATTTTCTAAAAAATAAGTCCATTCACAATGTCTGTAGGGTTTCTGTGTAGAAACCACTGGTGAATCAGGGATTTCCTAGTGTACACAAGATAGTTTGAATATCACATACTCCATAAATATTTATTGGATGTCTCTTACACTAAGTATTGTACCACATGCTTGGTAAACGGTCTCAGCTTCACCAAGTTAGAAAGACAGCCATAAGAATTAACAATACGGCATTAGCGCAATACTAGGGGAGTACTAAATGCTGCAAGAATTCATAGGAGGTGTTTATTATCAGGAAAGGCTTTCAGAGTAAATGGAAGGTTATGAATAGAAGATAGCAGAGCATAGGTAAAGGAGAGAGGGACAAGCTTCAGACAGTATTTGTGAAGGCGGAGAGATTCTCACTTTGAAGAAATAGAAACAAATTTAGTATATCTGGAACAAAGTAGATTAAGGAAGGGTCAAGAAATGAAACTGAAGCAATATACTAGGGCAACATTATTGCAGAAATTTGTTTTAAAAGTTTTTGGATTTTTGCCTAAGGGAAGTGGGAAAATATTAAGCAAAAAAGTAACAAAGTAGTAGTAATCAAATCTGCTTTTTGCTTTTCTATTTTTTAAAGATCACTCCTGGTCTTAGAGGGAAGAATGGATTACAGGTAAAAAAGCAAGCAAATTAGAGGTTGGGCCCAGGCAAGGGATACAGTAATCTGGATTATAGTAGTAGTGATGGGAAATGGGGAAAAACTGATAGATTTTAGAGCGATTTAAGAGGTAGAATGAATGAGACTTAGTGACTAGATGTGAGGCATGAATGAGAATGGTAGTGTTCAGGCTTCCAAGTTTCTGATTTGAGCACCTGAGTGGGTGATGAAGCCACATAATCATTTCAACATATATGTCTGAATGTTACCCAGACAGAGGAAGAAAACCAGGTTTATGGTATCACTGAGCCAATTAAAATGTTTCAGGCCAGCCATGGTGGCTCATGCCTGTAATCCTAGCACTTTGAGAGGTTGGGGTAAGAGGATCACTTGAGGCCAGGAGTTTGAGACCAGCTTGGGCAACCCAGCGAGGCCCCTGTCTCTACAAAAAAAAAACAAAAACAAAAGCCAGGCACAGTGGCACATGCCTGTAGTCCCAGCTACTCAGGATGGCTTGAGCCCAGGACTTTGAGGTTGCTGTGAGCTATGATGATGCCACTGCACTCCAGCACAGGCAACAGAGTGAGACCCTATCTCAAAAAAAAAAAAAAAGTTTCGAGAAGGGGATGCAGTGTTCATATGTCCAGTTGCTTAAAAATAGTTGGCGAGGAGGGGATGGGTATATTACATACGTAATGGGTGCAGTGCACACCGTCTGGGGGAGGGACACACTGGAAGCTCTCACTCTGGTGGGGCAAGGGCAATATACATAACCTAAACATTTGTACCCCCGTAATATGCTGAAATTAAAAAAATAAAAAAAATTAATATGGGAAGTATAGTTATAACTTTGTGATGATTAAGGTAGGTATCAATATAAGGAGTGACGGGTGAGCATTTTAGGAAGTTAAATAATTGTGATTAAATGACTCTGGTCATTTAATATATACTGGATGGGATAAAAATTGAAAAGAAAGGAAGGAAGGAAAGAATAAGATAAAGAGGGAACAAGGGAAGAGAGGGAAGGAGACAATGAAGAGGAAGAAAGGATAAGCAAGGGGAGGGAACTCCCTGCTTCCTCTTAGGCACTCAGTTCTGGAAAACATGCCTTCCCAGAGAAGGAAGATAATAGTCAATCCTTTATGCCAGGCACAGCAATTTAATGACAACCTTCTCAACATTAAATTGGAGCAAATACCTTCAACTGGCTGGTGTCATTCCATGGGAGACTTTAATATCTATTTGTCACTCCTACACTTGGCACGGATTCCAGGAATAAAAGGATGTTTCCCAAAGCCCAATAATTTCTATTAACGTACTCTAAAAGCTAAATTCTAATGGCAGTCTCCAGTTAGGTTATGTCTTACCATGCTTCTCCTTGCTTCAGCAAATGCCTTCTTTTCTTCTTCTATTCTTCTTCTGGCTTCTTCCTCTGCTTTCCTTTTTTCATCTTCTCTCCTTTGCCTTTCTATTTCTTCAAAACTGAGTTTGAGTTTACCTGGGCGGTATACTTTTGAAATATTTTCCGTGTCTTGGTTTTCTTCCTCTTCATTTACCTAACCAAAGAAACAATCCATTACTGAGAATTGAGATTCATCAAAGACAGGAATGAATTAGCAGTCGAAAGACACAGAGCAGTGTTTTAATGCTCTTAATATACCTTTTTTTTTTTTTTTGGTGACAGAGCAAGACTCTGTCACCCGGGCTAGAGTGCAGTGGTGTCATCATAGCTCAACACCAACCTCAAATTCCTGGGCTCTCCTGCCTCAACATCCCAAAGTGGTAGGATTACAGGTGTGAGCCACCTTGTTCTAGCTTTTGGTCAAGTATGGCTGGGAGATTGAGACCAGCTCTGACTGAGCGAGAGCAAGACCCTATCTCTAAAAAAAAAAAAAAAAGGAAGAAAAGAAAAATTAGCTGGACATTGTGGTGGGCCGGGCACCTGTAGTCCCAGCTGCTCAGAAGCCTGAGGCAGGACGATTGCTTGAGCCCAGGAGTTTGAGGTTGCAGTGAGCTATGATGATGCCACTACACTCTAGGCAGAGCCATAAAGCAAGACCCTTTTTCCAAAATAAATAAATAAACAAATACATACATAAATATTTTTTAAGGACATTAACTCTCCCACAACAAACATAAAGTGTGTGTGTGTACTTAAATTGAGGTTCAAGTATATCTACACAGAGTCTCATTTGGTACCAAAACAAAGTTTTCATTTTGTAATTTTCATGGATTTTTTTTTATTGTGGTGCTTTTCCTTATACTAATCAGATAAAACATGATTATCTAGAACTATTTTATATAAAATTCAAATTTTATGATTTTATAATTACAGTTTTATTATTAATTAAAATATTAATTGACATTTATTTTTGATTAATTAACAATATTTCTTTTTTTGTTGTTTTTTTGTTTTTAAAGCTCAGACAAGCAGTTGGATAAATTAACAATATTTCTATTTCTTTATTAAGTTGACCACCAATAATATCTAAAATGTGAAGGTATTATGTAACCATGATTACCCAAAAGTAATAACATTTTCAAGTAAAATGTTATTTTATTAGAAAATTAACATCTTTGAGATATAATTCTTAGAACATTATTAATGAAAGCTGATCAAGAAAGTTCTGGTAACTTTAAAAATTATAAATGTTCTGTCTGGGTGCAGTGGCTCCTGCCTGTAATCCCAGCGCTTTGGAGGGCTGAGGTGGGAGGATTGCTTGAGGCCAGGAGCTTGAGATTAACCTGGACAACATAGTAAGAATCTGTCTCTAAAAAAGATTCAAAAAATTAGCCAGGCATGGTGGCGTGCACCTGTAATCCCAGCTACAGGAGGCTGAGGCAGGAGAATAGCCTGAGCCCAGGACACAGTGAGACTTCATCTCAAAAAATAAAAAAAAGTTTGAGGTTCCACTGAGCTATGTGTGTGCCAGGGCACTCCAGCCTGGGCAACAGAGCCAGATCCTGTCTTTAAAAAAAAAAAAAAATGAAATCTTAGCATAGAGAGATTAAATAACTTGTCCATGATTACACAGTTAATAAATGGTTGATAACTGAATCTAGGTAAGTCTAGTTCCAAAATCTATGCTTTTAACTACTACACTACATATAAATATATATATACAAACATGCATGCACACACACTGACACACTCACCCCTTATAGGGAAAACTGCATATTCGAATCATAATAAACTGTTATTTTGATATATTCGAATATTTGAAAAACTGTACTAAAACCAAGTACACTTACAATTAGACTTAAAAATGTCTCACCCCCATGTCATTAAATACATTTCAGGCTGAACTAACAGATGAAGAGAAACCAGGTTCATTGAGAAATTATTTTGCTAATTTATATATGAATAACAATTTATAAAAATAAAAGTTTAAAGCATTTGGGTAAAATGCTCCAAAATGAAAACAAGAAAACAATACAGATGCATTTTATATATGAAATATATACACAATTTCAAAATCAGGCCCTTTTATATATAAAATCTTTTTGAATTTATATTATCTAAAGCCAGCTACCCTCCCTAATATGCGATGTAAGGTTTCAATATAAACATTTACCATTTGCCGCCTTGCTTCTTCAAAACCACGCTTTTCTTCTTCTAAACGTTGTCTTGCTTCTTCTTCAGCCTGCTTCTTTCGGTTTTCTTGTCTTTGTCGCTCCAATTCTTCAAACGTTAGTTTCAGTTTTCCAGGAGAAAGTGATTCTTTTTTTGCCTCACTTTCCATTTCATCATCCTAAGAAAACATTATTAAAACCCACCTTTTAGTCATAAAGGGAAATGTTGCTAGCTAACTTAACTGCCTTGACTTATTCCTTAAAAAAAATTACCATGACCAATGAAAGACATTTTGCTTCTTTGAGAGATCGTAGTTGTTCTTCATATCTTATTTTTTTATCTTCTTCATACTTGATCCTTTCTTTCTCTTCTCGTTCTTTTTCTAGATCTTCAAAATTCTTTTTCATTTTTCCAGATGCTTTATATGATTTGACAGGTACTACTGTTATAAGTAGTGAATCATCTCCTTCCTATTTTATAAAATAGATAATTAGCATGTTTCTTCTTAATCAAAATTTAAATTTCACGGGACTTTACCTCCATCATTGGTGAATTCCTTTACATTGCCATCCATGTTATCATGAAGAACAAAAAAGTATCTTTTTACAGATTACTATTAAATATCTCCTCTAAATTCATTGTGCATTATGAGTTAATCTTATTGAAATTCATTGCTGACAAGGTTCAAGAAGCATTCTACTTCCCAGAAGATGGAGTTAACACAGCTGTTCAGATAAGAAAACTGAGGTGACATTGCCTGAATTTAGTCATCCATGCACTAATCCCACAGAATGTGCACGTGAGTGTGAGCCAGATCAATTTGATGGTGGATAGATTCTGTTTAAACACAGAAAAAAGTTTCTCCATATGATTTTCTCTCCATGCAATCTCTTAAGTACTTAAAAAAACTAATATTTAGTGAGGAAAATACCGCAGTATTTCCAAATGATTTATTAAACATTTATATTATAGATGAAATTCTTTAGCATTTGATCCTATTAAAATATTTTGAATTTATTTTTTTAATTCATTTTAATTCTATTACATAGTCTATTGTTGCCTCTAACGTTTTTCAAAACTAAGGACAAGAGTTATAAAATATAACACATGCCCCTAAAAGTTGCTCCCAATTTATGTGGCTGTAGTTTTAGGCACACCATCAAATTGTCTGATTGATTTTTAACTTATTCTGTTAGATTAAAAGAGATGACTATAATTTTTGTGGTTGTTGAAGATTCCTTCATGGTAATAGATACTGCACTCTATACACAGTATGTGAAAACCAAAACACAAACTCTCAGGAACTCTGAGGAAAGAAGACAAATGATGAGAAGAAAACTGCCTTTTAAAAAGGTTAGCTTTCAACAACCTCAGCTGTTAGTAACATAGTTCAAGAAATATATACAGTTTTGGCAGGGTATCCCAAACTGAGACTAAAGAGACTTGTCTTTCTAATATAACTATGAAAGCAAAACATACTTTTCTTTAAAAACACTAAGGTATAGTGTTTCTAAGTGCAAAAGTATGATCTTGCTTTGAGACACATACATCTTTTTGTTGTTATCGCTATATTTATACTAAAAAGAGTAAAATAAAAGCCCTTTTTATATTTTCTTAGATTAAAAGAATGTGTGAATCAGATAATTTTAGGTGAATGTTTCATTAAAGGAAATGTCTGTTTACCTCTGATGCTGATTCAGTTCCCGTATTGTTTATGTCCTCAATCTATTGAATGAGAATTTCATATCATTACATTACATCAGATTTCTGCTTTTTGCTTTTAAACATACAAATGAAAAGTAATTTTGTTGTGACTTACAGTAAATTTTCAAATTTATAATTTTTGAAATGTTTTATGTTGTTCCTAGTTAGGCAAATGTATCCTTTTAAATGGAGGTTAAACTTTACAGTAGTTGTTGCATATTGATACATATCAATATCCAGGAAATAACATATTAAGAAAAAATTAAGATAAAGCCTACCTTTATAAATCTGGAAATTGAATAATGGACCAAACTCTTATGACCAGGCTGTGAGCTTACAAGCAGCAATTATTAATTTAATTAGCAATTTAAACTGAGACACACAAACATTTCTCCATTCTCTGTCCCTGCCCTGGCAAAAGGAAAACTTATTAACAATCAAAAAATTGTCATTATTGTATTTTAAAACATAAATATATGGTAAAAATATGACTTATACAGTAACAAAGCGTGGTAAAAGATGAAGGCTAGTTTAGAAGGAAAAATAATTCTGGTAGTCATAATGGTTTCTCTATATTTTGATCAAATCTAAGTAGGAAAGAGCCTCATTTAAAAAGTGGGAGCTCAATTTGGCCATTACTCATCAGAAACACGATTAGGTTAGCTTGAGGGAAGGCTAATGTACTGTTCTTAAACAAGTGAGAATTGAGAGAAGATAGGTGATTTAAATAAAACAATGTTTTAGATCTCAGGAAAAGAAAACATAAGCAATGAGAAAATGGGAACCATTAGAAAGTAAGAATTCAGATTGTTGATTGTTTTAATTTGATTTTTAAAAACAGTGAAAGAGTTTGTAACTAGTTTGGTCCTTATGCAGACTAAGGGAATTTTGTTATACCCTGGCTCATATAGGAACTGGGCTGGCTAAGGTTCTCATGCTCCCACTTTTCTTTTCTATATTCTCAGAAGAAATAATACATTTTATTAAGATACTCAATTTCTTTCCTTTTTTTTTTTTTTTTCCCTTTTTAAGAAAAGATTCACTCTATTGCCCAGGCTAAAGTGCAGTGGCATGATCATAGCTCACTGCAGCCTTGAACTCCAAGACTCAAGTGATCCTCCCTCAGTCTCCCTAGTAGCTAAGACGACAGGCATGTACCACCAGGCCCGGCTAATTTATTTATTTTTTTTTATTTTTTGTAGAGACAGGGTCTTTCTCTGTTTCCCAAGCTGGTCTCCAATTCCTGGCCTCAAGCAATCCTCCTGCCTTGGCCTCCCAGAGTGCTAGGATTATAGGTATGAGGTACCAGGCTCAGCCTAAGAGCCTAAGGTACCCAATTTCTTGAAAAATAAATTATTCTGAACAGTTTATTAAAAATAAACCAATTTTATAATAGTTTATTTTTAAAAGTTTTATTCAGAATAACTTTGTACACTACAAAATAATTTATTTTGTTCAGAATAATTTTGTTACAGAATTACTTAATACTGATTTTCTACATAAATTGTGAAAGTTTTATTGAAATGATGTATTATAAGAAAATTTTAATGAATCTATAATAAAATAATTACAAAATGACTTCCCCCCACCCCCTTGCTTCTTGGCCTTTTGGCTAAGATCAAGTATAGTACAAAATGACTTACCTTTAAAAAAATACTGACAACTCCTCTACAAATCATTTTAATTTCTCAGTAAAATGAGCCAGGATATATGGTGAGAAGCCAGACATGATAGGAAAGAGAAATACTAAATTTCTTGACCCCAACTTTCTTTCTCTTACTGCTACAACCTTCCCGGATCTTTATTAGCTTATGGTAAGATAATAAAGTATATTTGAAGATTTTTTTTTTTTTTTTGCTTTCTTCTTGGCTCATTTTAAGCTCTCACCCAAACAACAAAAGATAGAATACTTTTTTTTTCAACAAACAAGGAAAAAGATAAATTTGTCTAAGTGGCCATGGTGTCAGTATACTAATAGAGAACCAGATAATCAGAAGTTCAGTTATACTGTCGACTTTGAGAAGCTGCCATTGAAGAGGTGCTTCCCAACTATTTCTTTCGCTTTATGAAAAGGAAACTGCTTTTGCTCCTTCCCAAATCAATTTCCTTTACTCCCCTCTCTTTTCAACATTGCCACCAATAACTTCTCTTTTTCTAAGTTGATAGACTTTAACTTTTGCCTATCAGGGTATCTTCAATGATAACCAGATAATACCAAATTGAGATTCTTCCCGAAATTTTATTGGCATTTGATTCTAACATCCAGTACACAAAGTAAATCCATTTTTAACACATTTACTGCCACACTAGAAAAAAATTTTTTTCCCTTGGGGCCATGGTGTTTTATTACGAAAATAGAATAAAAACTTTGAATACAAAACTATCCTTTCTAACTTAATGAAAAACTTGTTATCTTTTATTTTTTTTCTGTGTGTGAGTTATATGCAACTTGAAAAATAGTTTACATGGCTCCCAACGTGAAGAGACTTGTGAGTTACATATGCTTCACAAGGCCCCAGGCTCAAAACTAGCGTGCATTAAATACAACTCACGTGGCAGTTAATGTGTTAATTCATTATAAGATCCTAGAATCTCAGAATCTTGGAGGTCAACAAGATATTCAGCTATCCCCTGGCTCAGGAATCCCTTTTATAGCATTCTTGCCTATGGATTTGTACAAGAAGATTTCACAAACAAACATTAAGACTCTTCTTGAGCTGGGCACAGTGGTTCACACCTGTAATCCCAGCACTTTGGGAGGCCAAGACAAGAGGATCACTTGAGGCCAGGAGTTCGAGACCAGCCTGGGCCAAACAGGGTGAGATTGTTTCTACAAAAAATTTTAAAAAAGAAAAATTAGTCAGGTGTAGTGGCACATGCCTATAGACCCAGCTACTTGGGAGGCTGAGGCAGGAGGATTGCCTAAGTTCAGGAATTGGAGGCTACAGTGAGCTATGATGGCGCCACTGCACTCCATCCAGCCTAGGTAAGAGAGAGGTCCTATCTCTAAAAACAAAAACAAAAAGACTCTTCTTGACTACCTATACCATACTCCTTATATTTAAAGATACATTAAATTACATTATATATCAGTGGAAAATGTACTTAATTACATTTTAAAATTAAATTTTACATATTTACAAGATGAAATTACTATTAATAATTTACTTGGCTCTTACCTTCGTATTCTTAAATAATTTAGTAGGACAAAAATTTCATTAACCAAGGTTCTGTTGCACCCTGTCACATAGCAAGTATTTAGAGTTACTAAAAAAGTGGTCCGTTTTCATAATCATGTTGTTTCCATCTCTGTCTGAGAATCCTATGTCTTTACCATACTGAAACTCACCACTTCAACACACAC
The DNA here is from genome assembly GCA_963575035.1 of Avahi laniger. Taxonomy (NCBI): domain Eukaryota; kingdom Metazoa; phylum Chordata; class Mammalia; order Primates; family Indriidae; genus Avahi; species Avahi laniger. The sequence continues at coordinate 12,163 of CAUYSK010118884.1, read as the reverse complement.
ACAGGTTTTCTTTGAGAAACCACTGCCTACCTATTCCATTATTGGGGTTGTAGTGAGTCTTAAAGTCTAGAAAATAATCAGTGCTGAAAAAGGACACAAGATTTAAAAGTAGACTAACCCCATGTACATGCTCAGTGTTTTCTGCCAAACACCATATATTTTAACTATACATTTTATTATAATTTTATTTCCTCATTTTATAATTTATGATATAATTACACTACAAATATAATTACATATCTAGATATTTTATATTTGTAATATATAATTTATAATAATTCTCATATATTAAAATTTTAGTCCCTTGTGAAATTTTATTATAAAATTAATGCTAAAGACAATTAAAAAAAAGAAAAAATTAATTCTGATGTTTAATGACCGGAAGTGGCAGTAGTAAAGTATATAGCATCCTTTCTTCAGATAAGGAGGTACAAAGGAATAAAATATAGGAAATTCTCATTCTTTCTTATACTTCACCAAGCACATGTCATCATTTGCCACCATACTAATGGCTACTTGTGCCATAAAGTGGTTATTTGCAAAGTCAGGGTAAATAAATTTCTCTGGCCTGAAAATATGGCATATGCTTTGCTTTCATTGTCACTTTTCTTTTTAGAAAGGTAGTGGAAACTGAAGGAAGCAGAGCAAATAGATTTAAGGCACTTAAAGCATTGCTTTAAAAGCCCGGCATTTATAAGTATTGCTGTTAAAAGACTAGTATTTTGTTAGGTGCTTGTGGATAGTTTATGTATGAAATTGCCTTACATCTTTGTAAAATCCACTAATATGTCAAGAAAAATAAGGAATGTGGACAGTGTGAGGAAATGTGGACAGAATGATAAGATTATATGTAACAAAAATCATGTCAATATTCTATCTTAAAATAGGCACATTCTGCCCTTATCTTTCTAAGTATCCAATATTAAATATTTTTACTTAAGATCTTGTTTTCAGGTTAGATGCTATTTAATTAAGTTTACGTTGTATTAAAATATTTTTAATTAGGTAACATACCAATTAGTTTTACTTTGTACAATTAGTTTCACAAACAAACACCAACTTAATATTTGGTGGTGATACCTGCTCAGCCCTTTTTGCTAATTCACGCTCAATTTTCCTCTTTTCTAGCATATCCTGCTCAATTCTGCGTTTTCGTTCCTCCTCCGTCCTCTTCCTTTGTTCCTCTTGTCTTTGTTTCTCCATTTCAGCAAATTTACCTTTAACAGTTCCTAAGAATATATAAAAGAAGAGTTGGATACTTTGTCATGATTCTCTTTTTTTGCAATTTAATTTACAATTTACCCCTCAAGTTTCTTACCTATTAGCTTTGGGACATAAGCCTTTTCAACTTTGGAAGACGCTGATTCCTCATCATCGGAAGCAAGCATTTCTTTAATCTAGATAATTAAATAAATTAATATGAGCACATGTCCAAAAATTAGACTAAATCGTAGTATATGCAGATTTTACATTAGCTTATAAACACAGAAAAGTATTTTAATTATAGTTAATATAAAATGTGATTAATGTGAATAATAAAATATAAATAAAAAATGAAAATGAATAGTTTCACAAGAATAAAGTAAAATAAAATAACCTCCTGCTTTCTCCTGTTCCATTCTCTCTCTCTAATATATTGTTCTTTTCTTCTTTGCTTTTCGTCTCTAGATCTCCTTTGATTTCTTTCTTCCCTGGCTCTCTGCATGGCTTCAAACTTATCCTTTACATCACCCTTGCCAAGTTTTGGCACATAGGTTTTTGGGATAGGTTTAGATGAAGAAAGCAGAATCTTAATTAGAAGAAAATAAAGAGAAGAAAGCTTAAAAAAAGATAAGAAGAAATTAGGCAAAGACAGATGAAAACAAACAATATAAAAAATTTTATTGAAACAGAAAACAGAAATGAGTTTGAAACCTTAATTTGAACCACCACCACCTGATTAGATACTTTCTAAAACCTAACTATGAAAAGTAAAATTACAGAAAATATGAGAGTAGAAATTTCATTAATATATAGTAATCAAGTCCCATTTTGTGGGTAGTGTTCCACTGAAGCTGAAGGCTAGTAAAATATAAAAATCAAATACTGAATTCTAGTTAAAAAACAACCTGTATTTTTTATTGTCCTACTTCATTGTTAAACATTCAGGACATCACTTTCTTAAAAGGTACCAAGTATAATTTCAGCAAATTTGGTGAAGTTGAAAACAAAGCAAAAGTTTTGAGGCTTTAAAATTTAAAGCCTAATTCGCATATTACATACTTGCTGGTTTCTATGTCTAATATAAGTGAAAGTGAAGGCCAGTCCTTTACTCCCCATTTGCGGTTGAGGTGCACTACGGTCTGTGTGCACAAGCAGTGATTTATGTTGTTACTTCTGCTGTGCGGCCCAACTATAACTTCCTTAAGCCATGTTAGAAATGGGCAAGAAGACTGTATCATTCCATTAGGATGTGCTCTAAAAGGAAAATTCCCACATCGCAAAAGAGGTTTCCAAAGAAGAAGAATCTGGTAGAAAAGTGGAGGAAAGATTTTCCGTCACTGTAAAACTAGGAAAACAAATTATTTTCATTATTTTGAAAATTAAGCCGATCGCTAAAAGAAGTTTCAGTAAATAAAACTTCAGTGCCTCAGAACACCAAACCCTTTCTCCTAGAGAAAATGGCAAATTGCTTAATCAATCTGTTGCAAACCTAGCCCAGATTTTGTAATCTACAATGTGTCATTGACCATTTGAGTTTTTTTAACTTTATAATTTTGGGGTTCCAGCAACTGAGCTAACTCTTCTTAGTACAACCTCAGTAACTACAGCCAAGAACCAGGAAAATGCTAAGAAAAATCTTATTGCAGCCACTGGAAGAAAGAGCTAAGAAGGATCCTCACCTGAGAGTGAATTATCTTTTCCCTGTGAGTATAAGTCAAATTTGTTGGATTTTTTTTTTAATACTGAAAGAATAATTTCTAAGACTTATCAACATATTTAAAATCCTACTCAAGATGCTAGCCATCACATTCACTTTACTGTCATTCACAAATCATGCCTCCTAGCTTAGAATTCAAACGACAATACTGGCCCAAAACCAGCTGGCGAATTGTATCTCTTCTAGTTTTACATCTCAACATTACGTTGTTATTATAATTATGAACTCCTGAATATTACCTTTCCGCCAAACAACTGCCCTCTCAGCAATTCTACAGTTTAACGCTACATTTCCCTCATTTGCTTTTTTTCACTTACCTCAGCCTTTTGGGAAATATCATTCATGTTTGCTCTACGTGGTCTTGGGCTGATTATGAAGCTTTGTATATTTTTGCACCTGAAAAAAAATTTTAATATTGTATAAGAATGTTTAATGACTTTATTTTTAGTATGTTATATATTTTTATAAATAAAAATAGCAGTTAATTTCTTGTCAAAAAATATTGGCATAATCTAAGCAAGTGATAAATTGTGATAGCCTTCAGCTCCTTTTCTCATGATTCATAGTATAGGAAATACAAGGTGCATGGTGTTAAAAGATCCCTGAAAGTTTTTGACCCAGAATAACTTGGTGAACATATCAAGTGCACTTAAAAAGAATGTGTATTTTGCAATTATTGGGTATATTATTCTATAAATATCAACTAGATTAAGACAGTTGATCATGTTTTAGATTTTCTGTATCTTTACTATTTTTTTTTTTTTTGGCTAGTTTTTTTGGCTATTTTTCTTTTTTTCTTTCTTTCTTTTCTTTTCTTTTTTTTTTCGAGACAGGGTTTTGCTCTGTTGCCCTGGCTAGAGTGCCATGGCACCATCATAGCTCATTGCAACCTCAAACTCCTGGGCTCAAATGATCCTCCTGCCTCAGCCTCCCAAGTAGCTGGGTCTACAGGCTCACCACATCTGGCTAATTTTTAAGATTTTTTGTAGAGACAGTCTTACTATGTTGTCCAGGCTGGTATTGAACTCCTGGCCTTAAAAGATTCTCCCATCTCAGCCTTCCAAAATGCTAGGATTACAGGTGTGAATCACCACACCTGCCCTACATGGAATTTTCTATTCTTTTGTCATTTTTATTACATGTATTTTCAGGTTTGTTTAAGTACATACACATCATGATTGTAATATCTTTCTTTTGAATTGATCTTTAATCAATATGAAATTTCCCTCTTCTTACCTCATGGTATTGAACTTATCTGATATTAAAACAGTGACATCAACTTTCTTAGGTTTACAGTTTGCATGGTCTGTAATTTTCTATCCATTTACTTTCAGCTTATCTATGTTTTTATATGTGAAGTATATTTCTTGGACACAGCATAAAATTGGACCTTGGTTTTTAAAAAAGATCAATTCTGATAATTTTTCTTTTATTTGCAGTGTTTAGTTCATTAACATTTAATGTAATTATTGATGCGAATGGATTTAGGTCTACCATTTTACTATTTTGGGTTTTGTTTTGTTTTTTTGTTTGGCTCTTTTGTTTGTTTTTTCCTTTGGAATTTTCTAGCCAACTTTTATTTTTATAGACTTTATTTTTTAGAGCAGTTTAGGTTCACAGCAAAATCGCGTGCAAGATACAGAGGTTTCTTATATATTCTCTTCCCCCATGCATGCATAACCTCCCCATTACCAACATCCCCACCAGGGTGGTACCTTTGTTACAACTGATGAACCTGCACTGACACATCATTATTACTTAGAAACCATAGTTTACATTAGGGTTCACTCCTGATGTTGTGCATTCTATGGTTTTGAACAAACGTATAACATGTATCCACTATTATAGTATCACATTGGGTAATTTCACTGCTCTAAAAATCTTCCGTGTTCCACCTACTCATCCTTCCCTTCCCTAACCCTGGGCACCACCGTTCTTTTTATCATCTCCATAAGTTTTGCTTTTTCCAGAATGTCAGATAGTTGGAACCATACAGTATGTAGCCTTTTCATACTGACTTTTTTCACTCAGTAATATACATTTAAGTTTCCTCCATGTCTTTTCATGGCTTGATGGCTCATTTCTTTTTGTCATTGAATAATATTTCATTGCCTGTATGTACCACAATTTATCCACTCACGTACAGACTCACATATTGGTTGCTTCCAAGTTTTGGCAATTATGAATAATTTGTTTGTTTTTAAGAGACAGGGTGTTACTCTGCAAGAGTGCAGTGGCCCAATCATAGCTCACCATAACCTTGAATTCCTGGGCTCAAGTGATCCACTGCCTCAGTCTCCCCAGTAGCTGGGACTACAGGTGCACACCACTGTGCCTGACTAGTTTTTTCTTATTTTTATTTTTTGTCAAGAGAGAGTCTCACTATGTTGCCCAGGCTGGTCTTGAACTCCTGGGTTCAAGCCATCCTCCTGCCTCAGCCTCCCATGTAGCTGAGACTACAGACACACGCCACCACGCCTGGCAAACTTTTCTCACTCTTGTTCAGGTTAGTCTTGAACTCCTGGCCCCAAACAATCCTCTCCCCTTCACCTCCCAAAGGGCTAGGATTACAGCCTCGACCCACTGCGCACGGCCTTCACATCAACTTTAGAATCAGTTTGTCAATATCCACAAAATAACTTGCTGGGATTTTGATTCAGATTGCATTGAAATCTGTAGATGGTTTTGGGGAGAGATGGTATCTTAATAATATTGATTCCTCTCATCCATGAACACAGTATCTCTTCCCATTTATGTACATCTCCTATAATTTCTCAGAAATATTTTGTAATTTTCAGTGTGCAGGTCTTCTGCATCTTTTGGTAGATCTATCCCTAAATAATCTGATGTTTGTTGATACTACTGTCAATGGTGTTGTTTTTTTAGATTTCAATTAATGATTGATTGTTGCTAGTACAAATTGAATATCCCTTATCTGAAATGCTTGGGACCAGGAGCACTTTGGATCTCAATTTTTGGGAGATTTTGGAATATTTCCATATACATAATGAGCTATCTTGGGAATGGGACCCAAGTCTAAACACAAAAAAATTCACTTATGTTTCATATACATTTGTTTTATAACACAGCCTGAAGGTAATTTTATGTAGTATTTTAAATAATTTTTGCATGAAACAAAGTTTTGACTGTAACCTGTCACATGAGGTCAGGTGTAGAATTTTCCACTTGTGACATCATTTTGGTGTTCAATAAATTTCAGATCTTAGAGTTTTTGGATTTTGGATTTTCAGATTAGGGATACTCAACCTGTATATAGAAATACAATATTTAAATTCTGGTATTACATCCTGCAATCCTGCTAAAGTAACTTAGTTCTATTGGATTTTTTTGTAGATTCCAGTAGATTCTCTACATACATAGATCACATCATCTCTGAGCACAGTTCTGCTTTTTTCTCTCCAATGTGGGTGCCTGTTACTTCTTGTTCTGGTCAGACTGTACTGCTACAACCTCCTGTACAATGTTAAATGGAAGTGGTAAGAGCAGACACCTTTGCCTTGTTCCTGATTTTAGGAGAAATATGTTCAGTATTTCACCATTAACTAAGATATTAGCTGTAGTTTTTTCTTTGATGCCCTTTATCAGATTGAGTAAATTTGCTGGAGTAACTATGAGGAATGGATATTGTATTTAATCTAATGCTTTTTCTGTATCTACTGAGATAATCATATAGTTTTTATTTTTAGTTTATTAAAATGGTAAATTACATTATTATAAATTAATACGGTGAATTAACTGATTTTGAAATGTTAAATCAACCTTACATTCCTAGGATAAACCTCAATTAGTTATGATGCATTATCCTTTTACTATGTTGCTGGATTCAATTTGATAAAATTTTGTTAAGTTTTGCATCTGTGTTTAGGAGGAATATTGGTCTGTAATTATCTTTTCTTGTAATGTGTGCTTTAGGTAACAGAATAATAATGCCTTCATAGAATGAGTTGGGAAGTATTCTCTCTTCTTTAATTTTCTGGAAGAGTTCATGTAGAATTTAGTATTATTTTTTTCTTAAATGTTTGTAAGAACTTTCCAGTGAAGCCATTACAATATTAATGTTTTCTTTGTGGGAAGGCAACAATATGATGAGGTGGGTGGGACATGATTTCATGTGATTATTAACAAGATTCTAGCTTTTTCTTTTGAGACGGGGTCTCACTTTGTCACCCAGGCTAGAGTGCAGTGGCCTGACCATAGCTCACTGTAACCTTGAATTCCTGGACTCAAGCAATCCTCCTGCCTCAGCCTCCTAAGTAGCTGGGACTACAGGTGTACATCATCATGCCCATTAATTTTTATTTTTTGTCAAGACAGAGTCTCACTATGTTGGCCAGGCTGGTTTCAAACTCCTGGCTTGAAGTGATCCTCTTGCCTCAGCCTCCCAAAGTGCTGGGATTACAGGTATGAGCCACTGCACCTGTGGGTGTTCATCATATTATTAAAAATAATTAAGTCAAGAAAAGCATCCATGCACGATGAGCATGTGTCATGAACCAAGGGTTATGAATAATCTATTTTTATGTGCCTGAGATAAAAATAATAAATAGCTTGAGCCCTGTTCTCTTTCCTGAACCATTATATCATTTGGTTACCTATTAAGTATTTCTTCTTGTGTAACCAACAAAACCTACCCTGCATTTTCATAGCTTCTCAAACCTTACAGTTATTTCTGATTCATTCTTCTTCTATATCTTCTAGATTTAATGGAATGTCAAGATTTATGAATGTTTCTTTCAAATTTTCTCTTACTTCATCATTTCCATGCTTTTATACAATATTATACAAGCCTTCATCACCTCGCACTTGGAATACCACAATTTGGTAATCGGACCTAAATCCAAATTCCAGATCTGTTGCTTCCTAGTGAGGGATAGATAACATATGTGAAAAATCCTAGAATAATACCTAACATTAGTAGGTATCAATAATTTTGATTAATTTTATTACTCTTGGTCTCTCTCATTAGAATTTACTCAATTCAGTAAAAACTTACATTTCCCTGCCATTGAGCATATATAACATATTACTTGCATAATACTTTTTTTCAGACAAGGTCTTGCTCTGTCGCCCAGGCTTAGGGTGCAGTGGCATCATCATAGTTCACTACAACTCAAACTCCTAGGTTCGTGTGATCTTCCAGCCTCAGCCTCCCAAATAGCTGGGACTACAGGTGTGTGCTACCATGCCTGGATGATTTTTCTATTTTTTGTAGAGACAGGGGTCTCATTATGTTGCTCAGGTTGATCTTGAACTCCTGGCCTCAAGCAATCCTCCTGCCTGGGCCTCCCAAAATGCTGGGATTATGGACATGAGTTGCCATGCCTGGTCTTGTGTAGTTTTTAAAAGAGTAATACCAAAGGGTATGAGAAAAATTTGAGCAACCTCACATAGGAGTTAGGGACTGACAATTTTAGCTGAATTAGCCAGAGGGAACTTCAAGAAGGCTCCCCCTGCCCACCTCCCGCCGTGAAATGGAAGAAAATTGGCAGCTTGTTGACAGTGAAGAATTAGCCTGTCGAGAGTAGTCCTACAAAATTAATGAATCAGCTAGCTCTATTCATTTAATTTTTTAAAATCCTCAAATTACATCTTGACTTAATTATAGATTTAGAATACAATTAAGATTGATTTTTAAAATTTGCTATGAATAAAACCACTTAAAATAGTTTTTTAAAATGTCATTTCAGTATTCTGAGCTTTCACTTTGAAAGTCAGTGAAAATTTGAACAGAGCTAGTCTTACCTTTTCAGGTTAAAATACAAGTAAATTTTCCTTTACTGGCAGTTTGCTCTGTTCTGCCTCTTGTTCTTTTTCTTTCTTAGAGGAACGTTTGAGGAAATGTTTTGCCTTTTGTGCATAAAAAGTAGCAAAGTAAGTTCATTAGCTTTTTGCATTATAGAATTGCATTTTAAGGTACAGATTACAAACCAATAGGACTCACATCTCTTAAATATTTTTATGTTGGAGGAGAAAACTTTTAATACATACAGGATTCCCTTATAGTTAATTAAAAAGAAGTGTGACACTGCCTTAGTAGAAACAATAGTGCATTTCAGATGCTAACTCAGTTGTCCATCTGTGCTAACCCAAGGGTGAAGGTATGAACTTGACTCTGTTCAGTCTATTAACTTCACAGGAAAACTCCATTTCATAGTCACTGGTTACATTGTCCTATTTAAACCCACTGTCTCACTGATACGTCCTTTGGTCACAATATGAATAAAATTAATGATGATGATAATCCAAGTTAACATTTACTGAGCCTTTACTGTGTGCCCGGTATTTAACAAGCACTGTATCATTTATTCCCAACAACCCTTCAAAGTAAATATTTTTATTGTTTTAAGAGACCAGGTCTCACTCTGTCACCCAGGCTGGAGTGCAGTGGCATGATCATAGCTCACTACAGCCTCGACCTCTTGGGCTCAATCGATCCTCCTGCCTCCCCCTCTGGAGTAGCTGGGACGACAGGCGTAAGCCATCACACCTGGCTCTCAAGGTAAATACTGTTACCAAACCCTCTCTCAAAGACATTTCCAAGCCCAACATATTAAAATTTTATAAAATATAAATATGAGAATCATATCTTAGAGTTTATCTAATAGGATCTGAAGTCTTATGTAAATTGTAACAGATGGAAAAGTGAAACTAGTAGTCAAGTAGTTTGCCCAAGATTACACAACAAACGAAGAGTGGACACAGGATAAAAACAGGCAGTCTGACTACAGAGTCTGCATTCTTATCCATCATACCACGCTGATACAAGGAAGCAGCCCAACTAGGAGGGGAAATACTAGTCAGCTTACACTGTTTTACCTACTGGTGTAGTCAACAGAACCTTTAACCCAATTATTTGAGACCGACTATACTGAGCAGTAGACATATGTTGGAAGCTGAAAAGCCACGATTGATAGTATTCTCTACATTAAATGAATTTCTAATCTTTGGCCAGCAATTGGGAATAGAATATGGTATTGGAGAAGTGAAAACAGGTATTTTTACCTCACATGACATGTGAGCAGTAGAATTTTTACTTAACCAAGCTTATTTCCTTTTTTTTTTTTTTTTGGGACAGGATCTCACTCTGTCACCCAGGCTGGAGTACAGTGGCCTCATTATAGCTCACTGCAACCTCAAACTCCTGGGCTCAAGCAATCCTCCTGCCTCAGCTGGGACTACAGGTGCATGCCACCATGTCCGGCTAATTTTTCTATTTTTTATAGAGACGGGGTCTTGCTCTTGCTCAGGCTGGTCTCAAACTGCTGGCTTCAAGTAATCCTCCTGCCTCAACCTGTAAATGTTGGGCTTACAGGAATGAGTCACCATCAAGTGTATACCATTGTATCCATAGCAACAAGGACATGCCAGGTAGAGAAGACACATACATATAACAATTGTTTGCTGAATAAGTAAGTTTTGCCAGCTTCAAGATGAAGGACTCCATGAACAGTTAAAGATTGTCTGGATATAATGCAGGACTATCATTATGATCGTTGTTATGCAGGATATAATATAAATAGAACATACCATTTATTACACAAGTATTTATTAAGCATCTACTCTGCGCCAGGCACTCTGCTAAACACTCAGAAATACATCACTGAATGGACAGACACTATGTCTATTCTTATGTTGTTAACAGTCTCTTGGCAAAAACTCTCAGCAAAAGCCTAGGAACTGGATTTTTCAGTGGTCTAGTCTGATTTGCTATCTGCAAACACAGGTAATGCTATAACATCAACTATACCTGATAGAGAATTGAAAAGCAGCATACAAGATACCACAACTTCCGATTAGATGCTTAAGATCAATGACTTCCATTCTCAGTCCACATCTTGCACTTCTCTTACTCCCGGATATTCATCTGTACAGCTGGTAGACTCAGTGCTGCCTTCCCAGATTGCAGGGGATCTGTTGCTGCCCAGTGCTTAGCTCGACTAAATTATAATTTAACATAAACCCCAAAAGCCATCATGAAAAGTTTTTCAATATGTAAGCAAAAACTGATGAGTCTGAAAAAATTCCCTGTTCCCTTGATTCAACTTTTATTCTCTTAATAAACTGTCTATACTATATGTTAAAATCTTCTGTAGAACATTTACATAGGTTATTAAATTAGTCTTTTGGAAACATACTCTCAATTCCAAATATCACACATTAAATATGTATAGCTTTTTAGACATCAATCACACCTTAATGATGTGGTTTTTAAAAAATTCCAAAAATCCACTTGATCTTTGACTTATTTTATCATCTCCTCCCACTTACTTTCATGCTTACATATATTGGTCAATTTCACCTTCCAGTCCATAAATATATGTGGAATTTGCTGCTTTATTTAGCAAAGAGGCCCCAGCTCTTCCTCCAATTTAATGTAATTATGCTCACCAGAAATACTTGTTTCTGTAATATACAGTTATATATTATATACTCCAGAGTTGGAGTATAGTGCATCATGGATCAGAATTAAAATCCTTATCTGGGCTTGATGGGCCTTTTGCAGGTTCCCGAAGACTCTCTGGTTTCCCTTGTCTTCTCCCATTCCTTAGACCTTCCACCTAGACATACATATTCAGAAGCCTTTTTCCACCTCCAAGACCTTTCTTAAGTCACTTCTTTACCAACGAAGCATCTTCCCAAACTAATTATAATGGAAATGGTAATTTTCTCCACTTCACCCTAAACATGGTTGTTTTTTTCTCTTTCAGTCTCTGAGATCTCTAAATGTTCTTAGGTTTCTAGGTGTATCTGGCATAAACTTTTACAATTTTTATATTGTTAAACATCTCAGATATATCAGTCTAATCTATCTTCTTTATTTACCTTTTTGTTATGGAAAATTTCAGGCTTACAAAATTAAAAAGATTAACGTAATGAACCCCATACACCCATCACCAAGTTTCAACAATCAGCTTTTTGCACTGTCCTATACAATACAAAGTCTGTTTCATTTATTTCAGCCTAACACACACAGCATAACACATCTTATAGATGCTTTAAATGATATTCCTGCGGCATCCACCCATCCTCAGCTCTGTATAGTGTGCATCCTATCCCCTCAGAATTATGAACAGAATAACGGCCCATAACTCTTGCCTTTTATTTTCTTTTGGGAAGACTTTATTTTTTAAATTATTTTTTAAGTAATTTTTTTTTCTTTTTCTTTTTTTCTTTTTTTTTTGGTCACCCAGGCTGGAGTGCAGTGATGTGATCATAGCTCGC
>CAUYSK010118883.1:0-11497 GCA_963575035.1 Avahi laniger | reverse complement strand
ACTCCTGGGCTCAAGCAATCCTACTGCCTCAGCCTCCCAAGTAGCTGGGACTACAGGCATGCACCACCATGCCCGGCTAATTTTTTCTATATATTTTTAGCTGTCCAATTAATTTCTTTCTATTTTTGGTAGAGACAGGGTCTCCCTCTTGCTCAGGCTGGTCTCGAACTCCTGAGCTCAAACAATCCGCCCGCCTTGGCCTCCCAGAGTGCTAGGATTACAGGCATGAGCCACCGCGCCCGGCCAGAAAAAGCATTCTTTATCCAGTGATTTTTCTCCATAGTTAGGCCCAGGTCACAGAAGATGATAATTTCTCTCATCTTGATTTATATATTCATTTCATAAATATTTATTGAGTTACTATATATCAGAACCTGTATGGGGCACTAAGAACATAGCTGTGAGCAAAGTAGACAAGGTGCTTGGGCTTCCAACCCAGAAATTCCAATAATATCAAATGATTAGGTAGATGAAGCCCAGGGAGCACCTAGCCAGGGTGGGCCAGACATGCTGTGCAAGCAACTTGTCATGGTGGTGCAGGAGCACACAGAGGGGCTCTTGCCTTTTCCCAGCACAAGCTACAAGACAAGTAGGACAGGTAAGAATGTAAACAATAGTGGCCAGTTTTTAGGTTCCTACTCAGGCCAGTAATTGTTCTGGTCTCTGAGGCAATGTTTCTTAGTGCAATTCCTGAACTACTGGAGTACCCAACTATCTACCATGGTTCCCAGGCAGTTAGGTATGAACAAGCAATGGGTCAATTTTGTTTATTTAACATTTTGAAATATAAGATAAATTAGGATATTCCTCCAAATGCTATTTCATTCATCACATCTGTTAGAATTTATTAGACTGCTTATGGATAACAAAGATTGCATTGGTTGTTTTGTCTTGGCAAACATTCAACAGGGACATTTTGACTTTAATGTCTGAACTTTCATGTCATCCATATGTTATTGTTAAATTTATATTTGTTTTTTCCTGTTTAAGTTAATTATATTCTTAGTTACCCAGAATTTATCATGGCTCAAAGATGATTCATTGAATCATAAAAGTAATGATGAAAATAGTATAATAAGTACTGCAAACTAAGTATAATAGTTTGAAGTACAGTTGACCCTGAATGACATGGTGAATGGGGGTTGGAAAATCCAAATATAACTTTTGACTCCCACAAAACTTAACTACTAAAAGCCAACTGTTGACCAGAAGCCTTACCAATAACATAAACAGTTGATTAACACATATTTTGTATGTTATATGTATTATATGTAGTATGCTTACAATAAAGTATAATACAGAAAAGAAAATATTATTAAGAAAATCTTAAGGAAGAGAAAATACATAAAGATCTTCATCCTTATCGTCTTCACACAGAGTAGGCTGAGGAGGAGCAAGAAGAGGGCTTGGTCTCGCTATCTTAGGACTGGTAGAGGGAAAAGAGGTGGAGGAGGTAGAAGGGGAGACAAGAAAGATAGGCACACTCATTGTAACTTTTATGGAAAAAAATTTGCTTATAAGTGGACCTGCACAGTTCAAACCTGTATTGTTTAAGAGTCAACTGTAGTTCAACATTAGTATAGACTTAAGAATCTAGAATATGTAAGGAATTTTAACAACTCAATAACAAAAAGATAAATTACTCCAATAAAAACTGAGCAAAGGATTTGAATAGACATTTCTCCAGGGAAGATATAGAAATGGCAATAGCACATGAAAAAAAAGCTCAACATCATTATTCATCAGGCAAATGCAAATCAAAACCACAAGATACTACTTCACACTCACTACAATGTGTAGAATCAAAAGTTGAGATAACAAGTGTTGGCAAGGATGTGAAGAATCTGAACCCTGGTAGACTGCTAGCAGGAGTGGTGCAACAGCTTTGGAAAACAGGCTAGCAGCTCTTCAGTTGATTAAAGATAGAGATACCGTATGATCCAGCAATTCTACCAGTTATATACCCAACAGAAATGAAAGCATATGTCCATGCAAAAATTTGTATATGAATGTTCATAGAAACATTATTCATAGTGGCACAAAGACAAAACAATTCATATGCCCATCAATGGAAAAATGGATAAGCAAAATGTACATGCATACAATGGAATAATATTTGTCCATAAAAAGGAATGAAGTTCTAATATGTGCTACATCATGGATGAATCTTGAAAACATTATGCTAAGTGAAATAAGCCAGTCACAAAAGATTACATATTATATGATTCCACTCATATGAAAGATCAAAATAGGGAAATCTATATTAGTGATTGCTTAGGACTTCGGGGAGTGGTGGTAGGTGGGTTGAGGGTATAGAAGGTTGGTAGATAAAAGCGTATGTGGTTTCTTTTTCAGATGATGAAAGTGTTCTAAAATTGACTATGGTAATGGTAGCAAATATCTCTGACGATGTAAAAAAATTGCATTTTACACTTTAAATAGGTGAATTGTATAATATACAAATTATATCTTAATAAAGCTGTTAACAAAAATTTTAAGTTCAACAAGGTTGCTGAAGGAAGATCATGGCTGTTCAGATGAAAAAGATTGCACCTGAATGTCAATCAACACTCTGCTTTACTAAAATGAATACCTAATAATTACTATATCCCTCAAACCTTGATAAGATATTGAAGAAAATAATGAAAATTGCTAATATCTTAGGCAACTTCAAATAGACATCTTTTTAGTAGACTATTGAAAATAATGGTAAGGAAGTCTAAGATGTTCCTTCTCCTAAAATAAGTATACTGGTTATCAAAGGCAGTTGTCTCAAAGTGTCACCTGGGAACCTGTTAGAAATGCAGTTTCTCGGACACCACCCCAGACATGCTGAATCAGAATCATGAGGGTGGAAACCAAGCAATCTGTCTTAGTAAGCCCTCCAGGTGATTCTGATGCACACTAAAGTTTGAGATTCTCTAATCTAAGAGACAGGTGTGAGCATAAGCATTTGTAATCAGGCATGAGATAAAAACTTTTCATAACACAGATAATAATGATAAAAATGCACAGGACTTTTTCAAATCTTATATCTCAGCAGTATATTCTTGAATATGTGAAACTTATTTTAGGGCTAAAAATAACAGTTTTAAATTTGGAGAATAAAATATAAAGATTTCTTAAGAAAAAAGGGACTGTGGTGCACATAGATTTCATCAAGACTTTGATCCTTTCCAAAAACTTGATAATTTTCTTCATTCTTCAGTGAAATAAATCAATGATACATAATAGAGGATATCTTAAATTCCCAGACAAAGCTGCAACAGAACATTAAGAAATGCTTTCTAGAATAAGAGCAACCAAAGAATGACTTGGGAATCTACTCACCACTATCTTCCAAGGTTAAACAGTCAGCCTTTCGACTTTTGAGGGTGATATACTCATTGCCACAGTTTACAGTAGCATTTTATGAGAATACCTCCATGTGAGTCCTTGTTTGATCCAAATATTCAGATGTAACTGGAAGAGCCAACAAGCATTTGCTTCCATTCTTAGTAATCTCTTAGTGGGACTTTCTAACTTATTAGAAATAAAGAAAAACAGGTATGAAAGCTAACCTACAGGTTAAGGTAGGAGTCATCAAACTGAATATAAATAACCTTTCTGAAATATTACAAACTATCAATTACCTTCAAACTGATAATAAGCTATTATTAAATATTGCTTAATTTTTATTATCTAAAAATTATGACCTTAGAAATTTTCCTAAAATTACTAGTTTGCCTGTGGGCCAGTGTCATGTGCTTGGTATTAAAGGAATTAAAGTCAATTTCTTTACCAATGAATTATGAGGACTGCAGATTAAGATAAAAGAACAGACTGGAAATGTGCATGCAAATATTTTGCATTCAAATTCTTATATAACATAATCTATAAACCTGATACTAAAAAGACTCAATTGATACAGAAAAAAAATTGACAAAATTCAATACCCTTTCATGATAAAAAACAAACAATAAACTATGAATAGAAGGGAACTTCCTTGATATGATAAAGGCTATACATGAAAAACCCACAGTTGACATCATACTCAATGGTGAACCACTGAAAGCTTTTCCCCTAAGATCAGGAAAAAGACAAGGATGTCCACTTCTACCTCTGCTATTCTAACTTCTAGCCAGGACAATTAGACAAGAAAAGGAAATAAAAGGCATCCAAATTGGAAAGGAAGAAATAAAACTATTTCTATTCGCTGACATGATCTTATACGTAGAAAACCCAAAAGATTCCACACCAAAAATCTTTTAGCTCTAACAAATACAACAAAGTTGCAGGATATGACACCAACACATAAAAATCAGTTGTGTTTCTGGGCCAGGCATGGTAGCTCATGCCTGTAATCCTAGCACTTTGGGAGGCTAAGGTGGGAGGATCACTTGAGACCAGGAATTTGGGAACCCAAGCAACGTAACAAGGTACCCTGTCTCTACAAAAAATTTAAAAAGTTAGCCACGTGTGGTAACACACACTGGTAGTCCCACCTTACTCAGGAGTCTGAGGCAGGAGGATTGCTTGAGCCCAGGAGTTTGAGATTGCAGTGAGCTATGATGATGCCATTACACTCTGTCCTGGGCAATAGATAGAGTCCCTATCTCAAAAAAAAAAAAAAAATCAGTTGTATTTTTGTACACTATCAGTAAAGTATCTGAAAAGGAAATTAGGAAAACGATTCTATTTACAGTACCATTAAAAAGAATAAAATACTTAGGAATAAATTTAACCAAGGAGGCCCAAGCCTTATACACTGAAAACTGCAAAACATTGCTGAAAGAAATTAAGACCTAAGTAAGTGGAAAAACATTCCTTGGAAAACTTAATGATGTTTAGATTGCTGCCCAAAGTGATGTACAGATTCAGTGCAATCCCTATCAAAATCGCAAAGCCATTTTTTTGCAGAAATAGAAAACTCATTCCTAAAATTTATATGGAATTTCAAGGAACCCCAAATAGCCAAAATAATTGTGAAGGAGATGTATAAATTTGGAAGAGTCACACTTCCTGATTTCAAATCTTACTGCAAGCCTACAGTATCAAAGCAATGTGAGAATGGCATAAGGGCAGACATATAGACCAATGGAATAGAATAGAGAGCCCAGAAATAAACTCACATATGTGGTCAATTGAATTTTCAACAAGAATGCCAAGACCATTCAATGGGGAAGGAACAGTCTCTTCCACAAATGGTGCTGGGAAACCTGTATATCCAGATGCAAAAGAGTGAAGTTGATCCCTTACCTTATACCATACATAAAAATGAACTCAAAATGGATCAAAGACCTAAATTTAAGAGGTAAAACTATAAAACTCTTAGAAGAAAACACAAGGGAATAGTTTCCTGACCTTTGAATTTAATAATAGTTTCTTAAATATGACAACAAAAGAGAAAATAGATAAATTGGACTTCATCAAAATTAAAAACTTGCATGCATCAAAAGACACTATCAAGAGAGTGAAAAGATAGCCCAAAGTATGGAAGAAAATATTTGCAAATCATATATATATATGATAAAAGTTTGATATCCAGAATATATAAATCCTACAACTCAACAACTAAAAACCAAAAAACCGAATTCCAATATTGACAAAGAACTTGAATAGACAGTTCTCCAAAGAAGATATATAAATGGCCAGTAAACACATGGAAAGGTACTCAACATCAGCAATAATTAGGGAAATGTAAATCAAAACTACAAATGAGGTACCACTTCACACCCACTAGGATGGATATCCAAAAAGTAGAAAGTAACAAGTGTTGACAAGCATGTAGACAAATTTGTAACCCTTATACATTGCCAATTAGTATGTAAAATGTCAGTTCCTGTGGAAAACAGTTGTTCATTTCTGAAAAAGTTAAACATAGGGTAACCATATGACCCAGCAATTCCAATCCTGGATACATATCCCAAAGAATTGAAAACAGGCACTCAAATAGATATTTGTACATGAATGATAATTGTATTAATATCATTATTCACAATAGCCAAAAAGGTGGAAATGACCCAAATGTCTGTTAACAGATGAATGGATAAACAATATGTGGTATATCCATACAATGGGATATTATTTAGCCACAATAAAGGATCGTTACATGCAACAGCATGGACAAACCTTGAAAGCATCATGCTGAGTCAAAGAAGCCAGACAGAAAAGAACAAACATGATTACATTTTTTCCTAACAGATTGAGTTGGTGTAGTGTATTCTTGGTTATCAAAATACTCACATAGTTTGGGATTTTGGATTAGTAAATATTCATGATGTGTGAAATAGCATGATACATACTGTATGATCTCAATCCCATAAAATTGGATGTTGTGTATGTGTCAAGATCTAGGACATGTCAGATTGTAAACTGCTTGTGATTGTGGATGACTTTGTTCTTTGCTTCTTGTGTTTTTCAGTTTCCTATACCGCATATATTAACTTTAAAAAAAATAAAGGTTATTTTAAAAACTTAAAAAAAAAGAAAAGGACAAACACTATATGATTCTTGAATAGGCAAATTTTGGGGGAAAAATATTTTGAACAGACAAATTCATAGGGACCGAAAGTAGATTCGAGTTATCAAGGACTGAAGGTGTGGGGTAGGTTGGGGAGTTACTGCTTAATGGGTACAGAGTTTCTTTTTGGGTCATAAAAATAAGTTATGGAAATAGATGGTGGTAACAGTTGTACAATATTATGAGTGTACTTAATGCCACTTAATTGTATACTCAAAATAGTGTATCATATGTTACGTGTATTTTACCATAATAAAAAAGAAAGAGCACAAGAATACACAATAGGATTTAGTCCTTTTCAGTGCAGAGAAATAAGAGATTACTGTGGGCTGACAATTTGAGAAGTTGTTGATTCCTGGGCTCAGTGTTTACTGGACACTACAGGGAACCGACATAGAGAAGAAAGATCCAAGCTCTGCCTTCATGAGCAGTTTATTACTCTGTATTAAATTCCAAACTTTTACCATGTAGGGAAGTAAAGTTGGGTGAAGTACCTTAAAGAACGGATTAAGGGTGTGGTAAGTGTCTGCTAGGGCCACACACTATGTTAAATGAAATAATCTTTTCTATTTTTTATGATAATCTTAACAGCTAGTTATTTCCCCCATTTTATTGAGGAGGAAACTGAGATTTATAGAGGTTAAGTAATTTGCCTAAGGTAACACAACTTTGTAAAAGCCAGAATACACACATACATGCTTTTGATACATCATGATCCCTTGTAAAGCTGAGGTGCATTTATATTAAAGATTTATAGGATAAAGTGAATCAGCACTCTTATTAAGATGAGGTAAAATCAGAGTGGACTAACCTGAAGAGTAGATTAGACATTCCCAGATTCCCAAATACCATGTTCACTTGAGCAGAATAAGTTTCTCATAACTATTTTTGTGCATGGAATAATCCTCACTGTTAAAAAGATATATCTACACCCTCTTTATTTACATTTGTTGTTCTTAAAGTGCCTGCTGAGAGATCACTTTATCCATGCCTGACACCTCCAAGTATTTAATAATTGTCATATATGAAACTAATGTGAAGAGATTTGTGATTCAACAGTGGCATTACAATTCAACACACCTGTTCAGAGCCAGCCCTCCACATTTTTCTCCTTTTGCCTGAGGTGGAGACTTCTTCATGGATTACAGTAACACTTTTTGACAAGCTTAGACTAGGTGGAGCTGCCATGTAATGACAGAGCATAATTGATAATATCTCAGTAATGCATTCTTTTTTGATTTTGGCTGTTGCCATTTATTACTGTAAAAGCATTCATTGTTAAATAACTGGCCCAACCTGTCCACTTTTTGTTTTTAGTAACTATAAGGCCTAACAAAGAATGTTTAATTTTCTAGTTATGAGTTAGCTGGCTTTGGGATGGTAATATATCCAGTTATCGTATTTTCTTTTATGTATCATTGTTTTAAAAGTAGCTACTTTAGTGTTCTCCAAATAAAAATTAAACCTTCTGTTTCTTCTGAAATCTTCTCAAGTGGCTATTGAGTCCTTCCCAATGTCATAAGACCTGACAAGCACCTAAATAAAATGTTAACTGGAACATTTTCTCTTTTTACACATATCCTTTAAAAAAAATCAGAAGAATCTATTTATGTCTTAAATATTACATTGACCTAAATCCCTATTGTTGGAGACAGTCATATCCCTCATGAATTTTTCTTTCCCCACAGGATCTTATATGGCCATGTTTGTAAGAGGGAACTTAGGAGCTGAAAGTACATTTTCATGTGCATTCAACCTTTACCTTGTTTGCTACCAAACAAATTTGCTTACTATCAAATTGAGGAACCACCAACAGTTGTTTCTGGGAAGGTTAAAAAAATAGTGTGAGTTCTCATCATGAAAAACGATAAGTATGTAAAGTTATGTGTATGCTATTTAGCTCATTTTAGCCATTCTACAATGTATACATATTTCAAAATATGTTGTACATGATAAATATATGCAATTTTGTCAATTAAAAATAATTTTTAAAAATAGTGTGAGGGATAGTCTATTCTTTAAGGAACTTACCGTCTAAAGTTGGCAAGCCATAGCTGGTTGTGGTGGCTCATGCCTGAAATCCTAGCACTCTGGGGGGCCCAAGTGGAAGGATCACTTAAGGCCAGAAGTTTGAGACCAGTCTGAAACACATAGCAGCAAGATCCCATCTCTAAAAAAAAATGGAAAAATTAGCTGAGCATGGCAGTGCGTGCTTGTACTCTCAGCCTACTGAAGGAGGCTGAGGCAGGAGGATTGTTGAGCCCTGGAGTTTGGGGTTGCAGTGAGCTATGATGATACCACTGCACTCTAGATCAGGCAACAGAGCAAAACTCTATTTTAAAAAAATAAAATGAAGTTGGGGAGCCAAAGCATATCCTTGCAAAAATATCCTTAGCAACAATTTGTTATATAACCTAGAAGACTTCAGAAGGAACAATCTTTATGGTCAGGAAGAACTTCTCTAAAGAGGTAAAATTTGATCTGGATCTAGAAAGGACAGTGCAATTTGTGTGTGCAGAGTTAAGAGGAGAGAGCGTTGCAATGTGGAGAAAGCATGAGCAAAGGAATAGTGTAAAGAAGTTGAAATCATGTTGGCTGTAAAAGGCACAGAATTTGGATAGATAAATAGCAGAAGGAAAGTTGCCTTCCATTAATGTTTTTAACAAGTCACCCTTACCTCTCCAAATTACTTTCCTCTGATTTTTATGCCTCTGCATGATGAGGGGAGGATCTTGAGAATTTTCTGGCACTTTTCTTTCAGTTAAAAATTAACCTTGACTTCAATTACCTGTCATCCCAATAAACAGCTACTTACAATATAGGGTGAAAGCAGAATAATGACAGTAAATATAAGGTACAAGAGTGACAACAAAGAAGACTTCTTGAGGAGAAAACATTTGAGTCTTAAAGGATGATATGTAGAGGTTCACCAGGTAAACCACCATTTGTTTTGGCCACTAAACCTACACATTTCTTTAGGGAACTGCTGTATGCCCACATTGTGCTCAATGTCAGTAGATTCAGGGATGAACAGCCCTCTAGATATTCAGTACATGTAAACAGAAAATTCCAGTGGAATGACACAGATTCCATGATGGAGATAGATGTACGGCATTAGATCTGCCTAGCAGAGTTAGACCTGCCTCACCAAGGAAACTTCTTTTAAGCTGGAACTCAAATGGTTAGCGACATCGTGACAGGTAGACTTGCAGAGAAATGTCTTCTAGGACAGTGGTCCCCAACCTTTTTGGCACCAGGAACTGGTGTCATGGAAGACAATTTTTCCACGGACTGGGGTGGTGGAGGGGGAGGGGTGGTTTCAGGATGATTCAATCCATTACATGTATTGTGCAGTTAAACCTCGCCACTAATGATAATCTGTATTTGCAGCCACTCCCCAGCACTAGCATCACTGCCTCAGCTCCACTTCATATCATCAGGCATTAGATGATTCTTATAAGTTGCACGTAGCCTAGATCCCTCACTTGCACAGTTTACCGTAGGGTTTGTGCTCGTATAAGAATCTAATGCCGCTGCTGATATGACAGGAGGCTGGCCTGCTGCTGATATGACAGTGATGCTGGCCCGCCGCTCACCTCCTGCTGTGTGGCCTGATTCCTAACAGGCCAGGACCTGTAGGGCTTTGTGGCCCCCAGGGGTTGAGGACCGCAGTTCTAGAAGAAATAGTACTTTTCCAATAGATGGCTAGATTGGATGAATTCACCATCAGTCAAAAGAGACACATTGTAATTAACACATTAACTGCCACGTGAGTTGTTTTAACTCAGGCTAGTTTTGAGCCTCAGGCCTTGTGAAGCATATGTAACTCCCACATCTCTTTATCTTGAGCCACGTGAACTATTTTTCAAGTTGCATGTAACTCATACACAGAAAACAATAAAAAATAAGAAATTTTTCATTAAATTAGAAAGGATCATTTTGTTTTTGAAGTTTTTATTCTATTTTCATACTAAAACACCGTGGCCCCAAGGGGGGAAAAATTTCTAGTGTGGCAGTCAATATGTTAAATGAGGGCTACTTGATTAGTTAGGCCAAAAGATTCTAATTTCAGATTAAATACTTCACTTTAACAATAGTAATATATACTTCTCATTTCCTATTATACTCATCTTTGCAAGCTGTTGTTAGCATAAGCAACACCAAAGTTAGTCAAGGCAAAAAAGAAATGATATTTCATACTACTAAATTTTTGTTGTTAGAGGTTTTTGTTTTTATGTCTAGATACATATAGGAAAACATCCTTTCAGAAAATTTTAGCAGACTAGAGAAAACTAGTTTAACATAGGATTTGCTTTTGGAATTCTCAGCTACCCACTGTTGTTTTTCTCAAGCAATTCACTGCTTATATGCTAAAATACACATCACAGCTTTGCACAGCTTTGGGAACTTAAATCAGAGATGCTTATTGCCCTTGAGTTAAAAGAAAGAACACTAAAGTCTTGATGGAGAACAACCAGAACTCTTACTCATTGCTGATAGGAATATAAAATAGTTCAGCCACTCTGAAAAACAGTTTCACAGTTTCTCAGAAAGTTAAACATACATTTAGCATATGAGCCAACAACCTACTGCTAAGTATTACTCTAGAAAAATGAAAACTTAGGTTCACACAAAAACTGGTGCATGAATGTTCTTAGACGCTCTATTCATATTTGCCAAAACTAGAAACTACCCAAGTGTTCTTTAATATCCTTCTATTCACCTTCAGTGAGCGAATGAGTAAATAAACTGTGTTTTGTCCATGCAGTGGAATACTGCTCAACAATAAAAAGAAACAGCCGGGCGTGGTGGCTCACGCCTGTAATCCTAGCTCTCTGGGAGGCCAAGGCGGGCGGATTGTTTGAGCTCAGGAGTTCGAGACCAGCCTGAGCAAGAGCGAGACCCCGTCTCTACTAAAAATAGAAAGAAATTAATTGGGCAACTAAAAATATATAGAAAAAACTAGCCGGGCATGGTGGCGCATGCCTGTAGTCC
>CAUYSK010118880.1:0-14527 GCA_963575035.1 Avahi laniger | reverse complement strand
GCCTGTAATCCTAGCACTCTGGGAGGCCGAGGCGGGCGGATTGTTTGAGCTCAGGAGTTCGAGACCAGCCTGAGCAAGAGCGA
Source organism: Avahi laniger (assembly GCA_963575035.1). Taxonomy (NCBI): domain Eukaryota; kingdom Metazoa; phylum Chordata; class Mammalia; order Primates; family Indriidae; genus Avahi; species Avahi laniger. Next base: position 14,444 of record CAUYSK010118880.1, on the reverse strand, counting down.
GACCCCGTCTCTACTAAAATTAGAAAGAAATTAATTGACCAACTAAAAATATATAGAAAAAAAATTAGCCGGGCATGGTGACGCATGCCTGTAGTCCCACCTACTCAGGAGGCTGAGGCAGAAGGATCGCTTGAGCCCGGGAGTTTGAGGTTGCTGTGAGCGAGGCTGACGCCATGGCAGTCACTCTAGCCTGAGCAAAAGAGTGAGACTCTGTCTCAAAAAAAAACAAAAAAAAGCACTATACTTTAAAGAGAGAAAAATAGCTTAAAAATAACGGAAGAATGGATGAGTTCACCTTCATACAAGTGACTTTCCATAAAGGGGCTTCAAGTATCAGTGAGAGAATTAAATAAGATAATCTCTATTGCCTTCCCATTTGTTCTGGCTTTTCACTGAAAAAGACGTCGAATATATACAAAAAGTAGAGAGAATAGTGTACCGATCCCTGAACTCTTCACACAATTCGACAGTTATCAACACAGTTTACATGCTTACGTATAGCCTTACCTGATACCCATCTCCCTCAATTACTTTGAAGTAAAACAAGATATATCATTTCACATAAAAATGTTACTGTGGGTATTTCTAAAATATAATGACTCTTTTAAAAAACATAACTATAATATAATTATCATATATAAAAAAAGTAAGAGCAATTCCTAACATCATCACACTTTTTTTTTTAAGCGTGATAATTTCATCATTTCTTTGTGTGGTCTGTTTAAATCAGGCCCAAAGTCTGATGAGGATTTTTTTTTGTGGAATCCTTCAGTAGGAAGGATATGTAGGTCTTGCATGGTCTAATGCAAAGAGCTCAAAATTGAGAGCCCAACAGACCCCAGTGGAAGACCCATAGCCCATGAGCTACGTGATCTTGAGCAAGTTGTTTAAACCTCAGTTATTTCATTTACAAAATAGGAACAAAAATGATTAACTTAAAAGTTTGCTGTTGAAGATCACATAGAGTAGTAACACATACAGAGCATTGAGACACCATAAGTTCTTCATAGTGGCTCTTACTACCCTAATGCTCTAGCGGGATCAGTCATGGTTGTATCTTCTGCCTGAATGCCCTTGCCCAATCTGTCCTCCTAACCCCATATTGCTTTCTGACACCCCAGACAACCATTACCTCTTCCAGAACACCCTCCCAAACCCTGAGGCTGAGCTGTCAGCAGCTCCTCTCTCTGCCTTTCGTGTATCAGCATTTATCGAACCGCTATTAGTTTGCTTGTTTCTCTTCCTCATAATGCAAACTACTTACAGATAATACCTCTGTGTTTTTGTTTAAATGTTGCTTCAATTATAAAATACTTCATACATAAAAATAAACAAAAAATATATAACTGACACTTAAGTACCCACCACCAAAATTAAGCAACTTTTAATAATTTGTCTAATTGGCTTCATTCTTCTCAAAAAAAAAAATAAAGGTTCATCCCTCTACTTCCCCTATTCTTTTCTTCCCAGAGGAAATGCCCATCCTAAAACATGTTTTTGCACTTTTATTTCATATACATGAATTCCTGATCAAGATGTACTATTGCATATGTTGGATCTTTAAGGTTTACATAAATGGTTTCAGTTGTATGTATCCTTTTGCTACTTGATTTTTTTACTGGTATGTTTTTGAGATTCATCCATGGTGTGGTATGTACCTTTCTTCAGTTATTTTAACTTCTGTAGAGTATTCCTTTATACAAATAAACTACCATTTATTTAGCCATTTCCCTACTGTGGGAACTGCAGACTTGTGCTGCTGCAGACAGTGCTCCCGTGGACAGCAGTGAGCGTCTATCCTTGTCAGCAAATGCGTGGGAGCTAATACTTGTTGAGGCTTCTCCGAGGGAGGAGGAATAACACGGCACTCTGGCCTCCGCATCCCAAACTCTCAGCACGGTGCCTGAAATAGCAAGTGCTCAGTCACTGTTTGCTGAAGGAAGAAATGAAAATATGAAGTTTTTCATTCATTTATTCAATACGGAAATACTGATGGACACAAAACTAAAACATCACTAGTGCCCAATTATTAGAGATATCAGGCCATCCAGGAGCATTTATAAATGTGAACAGCCTGCTATTTCTTGGCTTACGCCACAGAAATTCCCGTTCAAATGAATTACAGGGGAAATGAAGACATAATGCCTGAGGAAAGCAATCACTCCTTGAGTTGACTTTAGCTATGTCCTCTGCTCAGTTCTGAACACAGAGCTTCAATTGTTACCATGCATGAAACCGGAGGACCAAGTCAACAACAGGGCTCTGATTTACAGCACCATGAGCTGCAAAGGGATCTGCTACCCTGCATTACAGCGAGGCCTTATTCACATCCACAGGATGATCGAGAGCTGGGTCAGATATAAACAGATGCACTTGCCCTGAGAGGATACCTAGGGCACATTATGCCACATGTTGGAAGCCAACATCAAGATCACTGAACTGCCTAAACTAAACACTATTCAGCTTCTGATACTGCTTTGAAAACTAAATTAGAAAACCTCATAACTTTGTCAACCTTCCCAACTATGAGTCTCCCACATGCAAAGGTAGTTTCAAGAATCCATCCATCACAAACCACAGAACGCGCTGTGTTTTCCTTAACGAAATCATTGGCAATAGAGAGGAAATTATACTTAGACTAATCAGACCCACTCTGTGGAGCTAAGAAGGGAAATAGCTTTCCTGAGAAATATGGCAACATGTGGGAAGGTGGATGCCTGAACAAATCTAAAGTTCTCTTAAGAGGAAAGCAGCAAGGAGTAAATCCTGAGTAGACAACCAACAGTGTTGGCTACAGTCCACCCCTTTAACTCCCAATATTCATACACATTCCTCTTGCCATACAGTAAAATGTTCGTGACCACATAAAATATACTCATGCTAACTCCAAATCTCTGTTTGATGTGCAATCTTATTTGTCAAATAATTTCTCGCATTGACACAATGCACAAGAAAAACCAAGAGAATTGCAATTAAAAACAGAAACCATTTGAGTATAATAATGGAAAGTCATGATAGGTCAACACTTCCGCTGCAATTTGAAAAATTAAGTTGCAATGACCACATTTTTAAAGACATTGGAGAGTCATAGAAGCAACAAGGACTAGATGAATTAAATTTCAAATAGAAAGAAGCCCTTTTGAGGTAAGCCAAAGATCACAGGTCATTTTCTTTTCTGGGAACACTTGCTGACTTTGGGACCTAACAGAAATACTGGAGTGGGGTAAAAATAAGCCATCAGGGCTTTGGAAAGTTGCATGGAACCAACCCAAAGAACTGAAAATGAGAGAAGGCCAAATGCAAGACTGGCTTTTCTCACTAGTCTTGGCTGAGCGCTGGGATGGTGTAGAAGGCTGGGGAGCTTGGCCGGAAAGGCAGAGGAAGATCTTCCACAGTCTCACAGTGCTTCTAAGATAACGTCCAACTAGAGAGAAGGAGCCTAAAAAAATGAAAATAAAAATTACAAGTCTCTGTCTCAAGATATTTGTCAGATTTTGAAGCTGCCCGTAGCAGCAGGGCAGGGCGGAACTAAGCTAAAACCTTGGAATGGCAAAACTTCCAAGGCTGAAGGAGAAACAATAGCTAGACTCAATTCAAAGCCTAAAAGGACCACATCCAAGGAAGACAGACAAACCAGAGCTGAATCAAGTTTTACTGAAACTGCGGCAATTCCCAACCCAGCTCAATCCCTGATTTCACTGAGGTCACAATTCCTTTATCCTATGTGCTACATAAAAGCAAATGAAGGTTGATGCTAATGAAAAATATTATATGGAGCTACTACAGCTCTTTTATACACAATGTCCAGCACACAACGAAGAGGCAGGAAAATATGATCAATAATAAAGACAAAAATAATAGAAGCAGACTGACCAAAAATCTAGATTTTGGAATTAGAAGAGAAGGGGATAAAAATAAGGAACATTATTTTAAAGAAAGTAGAGGAAAAGATGGACAGAAATCAATGGGGAAAATGTTTAATTCAACAGAGAATTAGAATTTATACAGAACAATCAAGTGAGAATGTTAAAATTAAAAAACAGAATATCTGAAATTAAGAATTCATCGGTATTATGGCAGGCTGGAAACAAAAGAAGCAAAGTTGAAGGCAAATCAATAGAAAATATATAGACTGAAGCACAGAGAGGGAAAAGAATAATGTAAGAGGCATGTGGAGGACATAGTAAAAAATATATATATACATGATCAAAGTCCCAGAAAGAGAGGAACAAGACATCAGAGAAGAAACAATATATAGGGCAGAAGAAATAATGGCCAAGAATGTTCCAAAATTGGTGAAAAGACATCAAACCACAGATTTTAAATTCTCAGAAACCCCAAGCAGGATAAATTAAAAAAGAAAAAAATGATACCTAGCATACCATCGTCAAACTACTGAAAAACGTGAGGAAAAGCGAAAACCACAGGAAAAGGGACATAGTCCCTTCAAAGGAGCAGCAATAGAAACCGATAGATGACTTTTCAACAGGAACTATGGAAACCAGAAGACAATAGAATGACATCTGTAACGTGTTGAAAGAAAAAAACCTGTCAACCTTGAGTTCTATACCCAGTAAAAATGATCTTTGAGAATTAAGGTAAAATAAAGACACTTTACTAACAAAAGCTGAGTGATTCATGACCAGTATACTGGCACTATAAGAAATGCTAACGGAAGTTCTTGGGTTGCAAGAAGATTATTAATATCACAGATGGAAACATAAAACTGCAGTAAAGAAGAGCACTGAAAAGGGTAGGAACTACCCACGAGAGACCAGCTCAGAAAGAATAGCTCCTGGCTCACACAGCGTGAGTGTGAGGCAGCACTTCACTGATGACGACCTGAGCCACCCTCTGAGGAAAACAGCGATTGCTTCCTGTCACCCAGCGGCCCCTCCCCTTTCCAGGACCTCGAACAAATGCAGAAGCATCAAACCCTTACCACAGGCATCTTAAACCTTGCTAATACGGTCTCCCGGAACTTTCTCCAATGTGCCAGATATTTAGTTCCTTGGGAAAAGGAAGAAATCAAAAGAAATTCATGTTAAGCCTTCTGTGTGGGTGCTCATTTAAAAATGTTTTTCTCTTACATTTTTCACATAACAGCACCATTGAGATATAATTTACATGCTACATAATTCACTCATTTAAAGGGTATAATTCAAAGGTTTTTAGCTTATTAACAGAGTTCTGAAAACACCACCAAAATCAATTTTAGGACACTCATCGCTTCAAAAAGAAACCGCATACCCATTAGCAATCATTGCTTGTTCCCCGCCCCCGACCCCTCCCACCCAGTGCTCACCTTCCCAGGCCCAGGTACAACTAATTTACTTTCTGTTTCTACAGATTTGCCTATTCTGGACATTTTGTACAAACGAATCATACCATAGGTGTTATTTCATGACTGGCTTCTTTCACTTAGCAAAATATTTTCAAGGTACAGCCATGTTGTAGCATGTACCAGTACTACTTTTCTTTCTTTCTTTCTTTTTTCTAATTAGAGTAAAATACACATAATATGAAAGTTACCATCTTAACCACGTTTAAGTATACAGACAAGTAGTGCTAAGTGTATTCACCTTGTTGTTCAGCCAATCTCCAGAACTTTTTCATCTTGCAAAACTGAAACTCTATACATATTAAACAATTCTCTATTTCCCCCAGCCTACTCCCTGCCCCTGGTAACCACCATTTTACTTTCTGCTTCTATGAATTTGACTGTTCTAATACCTCACATAAATACAATCACATGGCATTTGTCATTTTGCGACTGGCTTGTTTTATTTAGTATAACGTCCTCCAGGTTTGTCCATGTTGTAGCATGTGTCAGAATTTCCTTCTCTTTAAGGATAAGTAGTGTTCCATTGTATGTATATGCCACATTTTGTTTTCCCATTCATCTGTCAACAGATAATTAGATTGCTTCCACTTTTTGGCTATTGTGAATAATGCTGCTGTGAACATGAGTGCTCAAATATTTCCAACCCTGCTTTCAAGTCTTCTGGATATATTCACAGACTAGGAATTGCTGGATCTTATGGTAATTCTATGTTTAATTTTTTGAGGAAGTGCCATACTGTTTGCTGTGGTAGCTGCATCATTTTACATTCCCATCAGCAGTGCACAAGAATTCCAATTTCTCTGCCTCCTTGCCAATACTTGTTATTTTCGGAGTTTTTGATAGTAGCCATCCTAATGGGTATTAGGTGATATCTCATCATGTTTTGATTTATGTTTTCCTAATGATTATTTATGTTGAGCATCTTTTCACATGCTTGTTGGCTATTTGTCTTTATTCTTTGGAGAAATGTCTATTCAAGTCCTTTGTCCATTTTTAATCAGCTTGTTTGGTCTTCTTGTTGTTGAATTATGGGAGGTTTTTAAATATATTCTGGATATCAACCCCTTATCAGATATATGATTTGCTAAGATTTTCTCCAATTCAGTATATTGCCTTTCATTCTGTTGATTTTAACCTTTGATGAATTTTAATGTAGTCTAAGTTAGGAGTGTGTTTAATTTCCACATATTTGTAAATTTGCCAAACTTTCTGTTATCGATGTCTAGTTTCCTTTCATTGCAGTCAGATAACATACTTTATATGATTTTAGTCCTTTTAAATCTATTGAAGTTTGGTTTATGGCCTAGTATATGGTCTATGATGGAGAATGTTTCATGTCCCTTTGAGAGAAATGTGTGTTCTGCAGTAGTTGGGTCAAGTAGATATCTGTTAGATCTAGTTGGTTTATAGGGTTGTTCAAATCTTCTATTTCCTTGTTGATGTTGATGTTCTCCCTAGCTGTTCTATTCATTGTTGAAAGTGGGATATTGGCGTCTACAACCCTTATTGTTAAATCGTCTATTTCTCCTTTCAATTTTCAGGTTTTGCTTCATGTGTTTGGGAGGCTCTGTTATTAGGTGCATATGCATTTATAATTATTATATCTTTCTGATGAATATTGTCAATATAAAATGTCTGTCTTTCTCTCTAGCAATATTTTTTGTGTTAAAGTCTATTTTGTCTGATAATAGTATAGTCATTGCTGTTTTTTATGGCTACTGCTTACATGGTATATTATTTTTCCATGTTCCTATTTGCAGTTTTGATTCTGAGTCTCCTATAGGCAGCATATAGTCAGATCTTGGTTTTTTATTCAGTCTACAATATCCACCTTTTAATTGGATTGTTTAATTCATTCATATTTAATTTTATTTTAAAACAGTTTGGATTTACATCTACCATTTTCCTTTTTGTTTTCTACATATCTTAGGTCTTTTTTGTTCCTCTATTTCTCCTTTACTACTTTCTTTTTTTACATGTACAGAATATTTTTTAAATTTTTAATTTTTAATTATTATGGGTACAAAATCGTTGCATATCTTTATAGGGTATATGTGATGTGATGTTTTGATACAGGTATACAACGTACATTAATCAAATCAGGGTAATTGGGATATCCATTGCCACAGGTATTTAACATTTCTTTGTATTAGGAACATTCGAATTCCTCTTTTTTAGTTACTTTAAAGTATACCCTAACTTATTGTTGATTACAGTCACTTTGTTGTGCTATCAAATATTGTTCATTCTATCTAACTATATTTTTGCAGTCATTAACATCTCCACTTCATCCCCCCCTCCTCGCTACCCTTCTCAGCCTCTGGTAACCATCATTCTACTCTCTGTCTCCATGAGATCAATTATTTTTAATATTTAGCTCCCACATATGAGTGAGACCATGTGAGATTTGTCTTTCTATGCTTGGCTTATTTCACTTAACATAACGTTTTCCGGCTCCATCCATGTTGTTTCAAATGGTAGGATTTCATTCGTTTTTGTGGCTATATAATACTCCTTGTGTATATGTGCCACAATTTCTTTATCCATTCATCCACTGATGGACACTTAGGTTGATTCCATATCTTGGCTATTGTAAATAGGGCTGCAATAAACACAAGAATGCAGATATCTTTTATATATACCAAATTCCCATCCTTCGGATATATACCAGCCACTGCTGGGTATAGTGGGATTGCTAGAACATGATAGTTCTATTTTCAGTTTTTTGAGAAACCTCCATACTGTTTTCCATAGTGGTTACATTAATTTGCATTTCCACCAACAATGTACAAGAGTTCCCCTTTCTGCACATCCTCATCAGGATTCATTATTGTCTGTCTTTCTGATAAGTGGAGTGAGATGATATCTCATTGTAGTTTTGGTTTAGATTTCTCTGGTAACTAATGGTGTTTATCATTTTTTCATATGCCTGTTGGCCACTTGTATGTCTTATTTTGAGAAATATCCTTTCTGATCCTTTGCCTATTTTTTAATTGTATCATTTGATTTTTTCCTATCAAGGTGTTGGAGCTCCTTAGTATATATTCTAGTTGTTAATTCCTTTTCGGATGAGTAGTTTGCAAATATTTTCTCTCATTCTGTGGGTTGTCTTTTCACTTTGTTGATTATTTCCTTTGCTGTCTAGAAGCTTTTTAGCTTGATGTTATCCCATTTGTCCAATCTTGCTTTGGTTGCCTGTGCTTTGGGGGTATTACTGACGGTGTCCTTGCCCAGACCAATGTCCTAAAGTATTTTCCCAATGTTTTGTTTCAGTAGTTTAGTAGTATCAGGTCTTAGAATTAAGTCTTTAATCTATTTTGATTTGACTGTTTTATATGGTGAGAAATAACGGTTCTGGTTTCCTTCTTCTACATATGGATATACAGTTTTTCCAGTACCATTTATTGAAGAGACTATCCTTTCCCCACTGTATGTTCTTGGCACCTTTGTTGAAGATAAGTTTACTATAGATGTGTGGATTTATTTTGGAGTTCTCTATTCTGTTCCATTGGTCTATGTGTCTGTTTTTATGTCAGTACCATGATGTTTTGGTTACTACAGCTCAGTAGTATAATTTGAAGTCAGGTAATGTGATTCCTCCAGTTTTATTCTTTTTGCTGAGGGTAGCTTTGGCTATTCTGTATCTTTTTTGGTTCCATACAAATTTTAGAATTATTTTTGCAATTTCTGTGAAGAATGTTATTGGTATTTTGAGGGGTATTGCATTGAATCTGTAGATTGCTTTGGGTAGTGTGGACATTTTAACAATACTGATTCTTCCAATGCATGAGCATTACTGCTTTCTTTTGCATTAAGCGATATTTTCCTATGTAACATTTTAATTCTTTTAATGATTTTTCACTGTATTTTTGAGTTAATTTCATAGTGGTTTTTCTATGGTTTATTACATACACCTTGACTTTCAGAATCTATTTCATATTTATATTAACTTAATTTCAGTGAGATAGAAGTGTTACATACCTTCCCCCTTTTGTGCTATTATTGATATATAGATATAGACATAAAATCTATATATATTATAAACTTAACAGTACCTTGTTACCATTATTACATAATTTTATCTCCTAACGAAGTTAGGAGAAGAAAGGAGAACAAGTATATAATTAGAGAGTTTGTTATATTAACTTTTTTATTTACATTTGTGGCTCTCTTTGTTTTTGTGGATTCCAGTTACCATCTGGTGTCATTTTTTTACACTAAAACGGCTTTGCTCATAATCACTTCCTTGGTATGTTCATGTCAAATAAATTACATTTCTATATGTTATTGGCTGAACAACACAATTATATGCATATTGTTTTATATTGCTGCTTTTTAAATAGGCTAAGAGAAGAAAGGATAAAAAATATTCATTTATATTGTCTTTTATAATTACATACTTACCTTTATCACTGTCTTTTTTTTAACATATGAATTCAAAATTCCACCTGGGGTCAATTGCTCCCAATCAGAAAATTTTCCTTTTAGTATTTCCTGTGAGGTAGGTCCTCCGGTAATGAAATCTCTTAGTTTTTATTTATCTGGGAATATTTTTATTGTACCTTCTCTTTTAAAAGATAATTTTGCTGGATATAAGATTCTTGGTTGACTTTTTTCTTTCAATACTTTGAATATGGCCACTGCCTTCTGGCCTCCAGAGTTTCTGATGAGAACTCAACTGTTAATATTTTGGGAGTTGACATTTTTAATATGATGTTTCTGGATATGAAACTATTTACATTTATCCTACTTGGAATTTGTTGGGATTCTTGAGTGTATATATTAATGTTTTTCATCAAATTTGGTAATGTCAGCCATAATTTCCTGAATTTTTTTTTCTGCTTTATTCTGTCCCTCTTCTTCTTGTACAATCACCATGTATATTGGTACACTTTATGGTATCCCACATTTCTCTGAGCCTTTGTTCATTTTTCTTCATTTTTTGTCTGTTTTTTAGGTTGTGTAATCTTTATTAATCTATTTTCAAGTTTCCTGATTCTTTTTTTCTGGAAGTTCAAATTTACTGCTGAGCTTTTCTAGTAAATTTTCTATTTTAGTTTTATTATACTTTTTGACACAAGAATTTTCATTTGGATCTTTTTTGTAATTTCTATCTCTTTATTGATATTCTCTATTTAATGAGACAGCATAATCATATCTTCTTTTACTCCCTTAAGCATGGTTTTCTTTAGATTTTTTTTTTAAATATATTTGTAATGGCTGCTTTAAAGTCTTTGTTGGTTAAATCTGATGTCTGGGCCCTCTGACAGACAACTTGTGTTGCCTGCTTTTCCTCGTGTATGGGTCACGCTGTCATGTTTATTTGCATGTTTTATAATTTTTTGTTGAAAACTGGACATTTTAGATCATATATTATAGTGACTCAAGATACTGACTTTCCCCTCCCTCTGGGGATTATTGTTGATGTTGTTTGCTTGTTCATCTATTTAGCAATTCAGGTGGCCCATTTGAGTGGAGTCTGCTTCCCTGCAGTATAAAGCCACTGATATTGCCCCACAGAGAGCATAGCCTTGAGCATGTGCATGGTCACTGTGGGATGATAGTGGTTTTAGCAAGGCTCTCCTTCACAGTTTCTTTTCTTTTCTTTTCTTTTCTTTTCTTTTCTTTTCTTTTCTTTTCTTCTCTTCTCTTCTCTTCTCTTCTCTTCCCTTCCCTTCCCTTCCCTTCCCTTCCCTTCCCTTCCCTTCCCTTCCCTTCCCTTCCCTTCCCTTCCTTCCCTTCCCTTCCTTTTCTTTTCCTTTCTTTTCTTTTTTCTTTTCAGAAACAAGCGTGTCTCACTATGTTGCCCAGACCAGACTTGAAGTCGTGAAGACGAGCAAATCTTCCCACCTCAGCCTCCTGAGTACCTGGAACCGTTCCACCATTTTTTCACCCGATCTGTCTGTAAGATGTCTGCCTCTGCTGATATCACTTCTGGATGTTAACTAGACTAACTGCCTGGTGATTGTTCTATTGTTTTTGATAATGCCCTGTTGCATAAATTTGTCCACAGTTGCAGGCAGTAAGTTCAAGCCATCTGCAAGGATAAATTTAAGGCTAGTCTACGAGATTTTTTGACCCAAGAAGGCCCGTTAGTTGTCTCTTTCCCTGACTCTTTCTGTTAAACTAGCCGGCCTATGGATTAGCTTGTTGCTCTCAAGGAGCTACCAGCTACTGGCTAATCACTGGAATCTCCACGGTTTTGAGCGCTCCCTCAGGTTTGAACTTCCCCACACTCTTTTCTAAATAAAGTCAGTTCATTCAGCGAGAGCTTCAGAGCTCTCTGTTCTGCTAAGCAAAACCTGCTAAGCAAAACCCCCTGTCCACTGCTGTGGAGCTGAGGGTAAAACAGTGGCCTATTTCTCTCTGAGCAACACCCCATCTTTGTAAGCAGCATGCTGGGCTGGGAAAGTAGCCTCCGATCTTTTCATCCTGCATCACCCAGCATGGAACGCCTACCCTGTGAGTGAGCTGGGGCAACAACAACTGGGCCCAGGAGCGGCAGCCTGCTATTCCTGGGGTAAATCTGCCACTCCATGAACGAGAGCCGAATGGAGGAAGGGAGCCCCCGACCTCAGCCACATCACTTGGAATTTAACCCGTCCAACACAGAACCGGAGGAAGTGAGAGATGCTAGCTATCTGCCCCTCATGGAGAGATATTGCAGCCTTTGACTGAGAGCTGGTAGGAGAGGAAGCCCCACGTTCTTGGGCGCACCCACCTGCAGTGTGGCTGTCGTCGCACTGAGCTGACTGGGCGGCAGGGGCAGATTGCGGCTCGGATTGTTCCAGAGTCTCTTGCTCTTCTTACAGAGACTTAGTAGAGTTTCTTGAATAAATATTTGTTAATTTACTCTATTCTTAAGACAACTTCCAGAGATTTTAAATTGTTGAGGTTTTTAAAAATAATTTCCATCAATTATGGTTGTTTTGCTAAGGAACAGGTCCATGGAGTTCCTCACACAACCATTCCCAAAGTGAATCGATCATACATGTTCATTTAAGCATAATGATTCTTAGGGAAGAAAATTCAAGAAATTACGTATATAAAAAGATGAAAGGAGAGATTAAATCATTTTCATTTAATACCAATCTGTATCAGAATATGCTTTTTCCTTTAAAAATAAACAATAAAAATAACCAATGTCAAAGCTAGATTATACCATCCTATGCGGAGTCTGCCTTGTTCGGTGGAGACTTCCTGCAGGAGTGCAGCCGTCCTGGAAGAAGTTCATCTACCCTGAGGCTGCCACGCCGTGAGGAAGCCCAAGCCACAGGGAGAGACCCAGCTGAGCCCCGCCATCACGTCATCCCAGCCCAGGGGACAGCCCCGAACATTCAAATCATCCCCACCTGTTCAGAGAAGGCACCAGACATCGTGCAGCAGAGAAAAGCTGTCTCTGCTGTGTCCCATCCAAAATCTGACCCACAGAAACTGTCAGAAAAAAAAATGGCTGTTTTAGGCCACAGAGTTTGGGGTGGTTTATTGCACAGCAATGGACAACTAGAACCAGAGAGAAACATCCAGAATGTGTTCAAATAACAGTTCTGCACTCAGATTTGTTTCCTTCTCTTGCATCTCTCAATCAGCAGGTAGAAATTACGAGAGCTTTGTGAGCTGCAGGAAAGGTCCAGGACCACTTGCTGCTGTGCTAGGACATCTCCCGGTCCAGGGAGCCGGCATGAGTTAGAGCCATTTTTTCAAGAGACGTCAGCCTGGGCCCCTCAGATGCCAAACAGATGCCAGTTCCTACAGTTGCGGATACTGAAAGAAAGGGACCCAGGGAGGCAGGCGGCTGATGAGTTTCGCGAGGTGGAGTGTACCCGGTTACATTCGCCACTGTGCAGAGATCTGATGCCTTCTCTTATTCAAGGGGGTTTGGTGTCGAAGCCAAATTGTAACTGGGAGATTGTTGGGTGGGCAAAGGATCAAAGCGAGGAGTATTACAAATCACACAAATATTCCGTGGGGATCAGATTCAGGCAGGCCCCAGACCCAGCTGCACAGAGGCGCAGGTGGGCAGGAGCAGGCTCAGGCATCTCTGGGCGCCCCATCTGAATGGGGGTCACCGGATGTGTTACTACCTCTCCCCGGGTTCACAGGGGCTTCCCACAACTGTCGTGTGGAACGCAGCTACCAGATCTTGCCAGATCTTCTAACTTTTGGAACAGAAGCCAGAAATTCAGACTTTAATTTAAAAATTCCTGATTTTTAAATAATGACTTAGAATGTCTGGAAACACTATGTGGATCCAACAAAACACATCTGCAGAAGGGATCCACCCTGCGGGCTGCCAGGTTGCAACCTCCAGGTGAAGGGTCAGGTCTCCTGCGGCGGCGTGGGGCACAGCCAGGCCTGCGCATGGAAAGGCCCCAGCAGCCATCAGAGGGAAACTCCCGGGCCCGCACCCACTCCACAGAAACCAGCGCGCCCCCTACGCCAGGTGCAGGGGTCACGGCTCTTGCCTTCTGTGGTCGTCTCTGGTTTCTCCAGTGCTGATGTGGCTGGAAACATAACAGGGGTGAGCACACAGTTCAGTTCCTCCAGACTGGCAGAAAACCCACGCCGTGCAGCCTGCCGAGGTCAGGAAGCTCCGACTGGCGCTGAGAGACTCGAGGGGCAATGGGCAACCGCAACCCCATCTGCACCCGTCTCGCTTTTCCTCCCTTTGCCAGTTCCTACGTCCAGAGCAAACCGAAGGAAAGTGATGTTGCACCGCCCAGGCCCAATTCTTGCCCATCCTACATCCCGGGCCAGATCTCACGGCCAGGGGACAAGAACTGGCAACTCTGAAGACTCCTCACTCGGGTATTTCCCTCCCCGCCTGGCGCGGCTGCCCCCGAGGTGCCCACTCTCAACTGGACCCGCTCCGCGTCCACACCGGCAGCTTGGCACATGACCAAGCCCTGTCCTTTTCCCAGAATAACCTGACGGCCGCAGCCTCGGGTTTCTGGGACAGTTTCAGTTGTAAACAATGGGTTCCTTGGGCCGGGCGCGGTGGCTCACGCCTGTAATCCTAGCTCTCTGGGAGGCCGAGGCGGGCGGATTGTTTGAGCTCAGGAGTTCGAAACCAGCCTGAGCAAGAGCGAGATCCCGTCTC
>CAUYSK010118879.1:0-13409 GCA_963575035.1 Avahi laniger | reverse complement strand
AACGCATTCTACTAAGTGAGGTATCCCAAGAATGGAAAGACAAGCACCACATGTACTCACCATCAAATTGGTATTAACTGATCAACACATAAGTGCACATATAAGAATAACATCTATTGGATGTTGGGCGGGGGGGGAGGGGACGGGTATTTGCATACACAAAGAGTGCAATGAGCACCATCCAAGGGATGGGTGCACTTGAAACTCGGACTTGGGGTGGGGGAGTGGGGAGGCAAGGGCAACATACATAACCTAAACATCTGTACCCTCATAATATGCTGAAATAAAAAAAAAAAAAGAGTCCACTCACTTAAGTAGAAGAGTTAGCAACAAGCTTTAGCAAAGGAATTCACAATTATTCCTATTTTAATAAAAGATTTCTTACCTGGAACTCCACTTGGTGGATTCACTTGGTAAACAATGGGTGTCTGTGCCTTGGAAAACTGTTTTGAAAATATGATCACAAGTGAGCATTTCATTAGAATATTGACAAATATAAGAGGTGCAAACCATTCCTCATAAAGCATTAGTGTAAAGCAGTAAATTACATTTCTAAACGTAAATTACATTACATTTCTTCAGATCACCTTCACACCTACTTCTTTTTATCCTCATAACATTTCTGTGAAGCAACTACGACAGATATTATTCAATTTCTTCTATGGATGATGTAAAGGGACTTTGGTCAAGGTCACATCACTCTTTCTTCTGCGCCATACTGTCCAAACCTTGGCGAGCCTGTTCCTTCTATCTGCCACCTGCCATACCCAGGATCACATTTTACCAGGAGGAAAGGTAAACAGGCTATCATCCAGAACATCGATTTTTAAATTCTGTTATTATAATTTGATGTCTTAGGGCCTTGAAGGTTTTTATTTTTCTAGAAAAAAATTCATTTATTTAATCGGAAGGATTGCAACTTAAATCATTATCAGCCGGCACCTTGGTAGGGATTAGCAAGCTACAAAAAATGGGAAATTCGATAGGCATACAACTGAGGTGCTTACTGGGGAAATGGAAGGTGCTTGTTGGGAGGAAAATGATTCAAAAGATTCAAGGTATAGGAAGCAACATTGTTCTTCAAGAAGGTGGAAACCGCATCCATGGGAGAGGTGGGAGCCTGCGAAAGCCTGGTGGTGGTTCTCCAAATAGTCTACGATGCCCCCTTCCTGCAAAGCACATCAATCATCCATCATCTGCTAACCACAAGCTCCATAAAGGTAGAGACAATGTCTGACTCAGTTGCTGTTGTTTCCCTGTGTACAGCCTGCTATGTAGAAGACATTCAAATTTTTATGAATGAATGGAGTCGCTCAATCTTGGATGACTGATACGCTGCCTGGAAGTAGAGCAGAGAATGAGATAATCTCAGGAATCCCATCTCACCTAAAGGCACCTAGGTTAGTCTAGATCAGTGCATTACTCTATCAGGAAATCATGCTGGAGCCAGTGTGAAGAAACAGGGAAGAGTAAGGACGGAATGACCAGGTCAAGGTTTCACCCATGAGTCAATGACGCACCCAGGAAGAGACCTATCTCCCCCTCCCACCACCTCACCCCCAACCTCCTCTGATGCCTAGATTGTCTTCATTCCTCACAACCTACAGTGCTTCCCTCTGGCAAACAAATCACAGCAAATTGTTTTATTTGGTCTGCTTCCAGCACCCCAGGAGTCCACCTTCCCAGAGGGAATATCACCAAAGAATAACTCCATTGTTAATCAACAGCTTTAATCAGACACTGAGAACCAACAGACTTTTCTGTTGAGAGCCAACAGACCAAACTGACGGCGGAGTATCACGTGTGATCACTATCACAGTATTGATCTGCAAGGCTGTACTATCCACTGTCAAGGCTGGTTTCCTCACTTTCTAATGGAAAAGGTTAGAAAATAGTTCACAGAAAATATGTATAGTCAGGGGGTCAAAATAAGAATGCTGTGACTTCACAGATTGGGAGCTGGCTCTGTTCTCACCGAAAGATAAAGATTAATACAGTTCCACAGACAACTGCCAAAACTTCCATCCCCACCCAGCCTCCCAGCCAACCACTGCCCCAGGCCTTCACCTCCCGGCTGGGACAGCCTTCACACCCATGTCATTCGGATGGGAACTATACCACAGGAGCCCAGGGAAGTGGAGCAGTGCTTACAGCCCCATCTCACAGATGTTAGAAACTGAGGCAGATGGAACAACCTCATCCAAAGCAAATAAAGAAGCACAACTCTCGATTTCCAGCTTGAAATGTAAGATCTACCCTTCAGTCTGTAGTCAGTCCTTCTACCAGAAGTTTGCGGGGAATATAGCAATTCCTTCATCGCGTCCTCCCGACTCCTCAGAGAGTGGTGGAGCAGGCTCAGGATTAAACCTCAAAAAGGGCTTCACTTGTGAGTCTCTCTGAGCTGACACAACATAAAATGGTACATTTCTAAGAGAAACAGGCCCCTGGTCACCCACCAGGCTAGAGACATGACAAAGTGAAAAATTAATGAGCTTCCAAATCAAGCTTCCCGCATGTTGGTCTGTGAGCTCGAGTGAGGTCAGCAGAGGCAAGATGGGGAAGAGGGAACGCGGAGGATTAGCTTGAGAAAGCCGCAGCCACCCACCGCGTGATAAACCTCCTGCGAGTTGTTCAAACTTGTCAGTGCCCACAGCAGGCTCTTTGGAGCGGACTGGCAAGACAGGATTAATTTTTAATACTCATGGTTCCCCCAGTCTCAGTCCCAAAGCAAAGAGACACACCGGGTTTTATTCAGCTTGGAATGCCTCTCATTAACTGCGTCCCCTGGTGATTTTTCATCAACACGCCGAGATAGTTAAACCACTGACAGACTTGTTTTCTTTAATGTGCAATTTTAGGAAGCGTTTCTCTTCTTTCTGCCCTGTCTCCTTACCAATCTTTTAGTAAGTAGGAAAACCACTATCTGGGAAGAGAGAAGCATGGTGATGAAGGCGCGTGCTCGGCAGTCTCTCTTCTGTTAGGTGCCCTGACATGGTGTAGAGGCGGTGGGGAGACTCTTGATCAGAAAGGATGATATAATTATTTTTTCTGTACACTGCATATATGCAGAAGCAAAATTCCAGAAAACAAGATTCTCTTGGACTGAGAACCAGGTTATTAAGCGTGAATTGATAGCAAATTCCAAATTTCAAAAACAAATAGCCTATATGAAATGTGAATCATATTAGACATGACTTTAGAGGGTGAAGTCTGGTTCTAAAGGAGCATTAACTATTGACTACATTGTACTCTTTGGGACAGCTCTTAAACAGAGGTAGCCCATGTGAAATACAGTCATGTCAGCAGGAGCACTGCCAGATCTCTGCCTTTTATGAAGCCTTTCCAAGATCGTTTTAGTGTAAAAGTAATCCGAGAGGGATAATAGGAGACTGAACCAAATGTGAAATTAAACCCCAGTCTAGGTACTGAGGCTATAAAATAAGTCAAGCATTGGCTTCCTAAACTAACCCCACCCCCCTTCCTTTTTGATCCGTCTGATCATGAAGAACTCCACCAGTAAATGCTATTTCAGTTCAGTGCTGGAAAGAGTAGCAGAAATCTACCATAAACAAGAGGGAGAGGAAGAAGTTAGGTCCCTGAGTCCCTTCACCAACCCGATACTCAGCGTGATCTCAGCTATAAAATGAAACATTGGTACGCGAAGGTAATCTCTGTGGCTCCTCTATGGGCTTCGGTGTAGGTGAGAATTTAGAGGCAGATGCAGGTTCAAATCCTGGTTCTGCCATTTCCCACCTGGCTGACATGGACAAATTAACTTAATCTCCCTGAGCCTTGGGTTGTCCATCAGTAAAAACAGGATAATAAATAGCTACCCCCATAAAACTGTTGTGAGTATTAAATTAGACAATCTGCATAAAGCACTTAGCTAGAGCCTGGCATACATGTGTTCAATATTTACCTTTCATTACTCTAGTCTAAGAAACTATCACTGCCATCCACCTTTCTTCCTGCCCTGTCAGGGCAGACTCTCAAGCTGATTTATAACTTGCCTTTTGCTAACACCAGCACCCCTCAGACTATGCAAACACACATTTTTCCATCCTGAGAACCCACCTTGAAAGTACAGTTGTCTCGTGGTCCTGGACTTAAGCTGCCTACTGCTTGTCCTCCAAAGTGCACTTCCAGGGAGTACAGACCCTCGTGTGCTTCAGAAGGCAGAGATCTGAGGACAGAAAGTAGAAACCCTTATGAATCAAAAACCATGAATTCCCACAGCTGGAGGCCCACTTAACCACTTCAAATTTCCTCCCTGCACTTGTGAAACAGAGCCAGCCAAGGATTCCTATATTTTACCTTTCACCTCCTAGATCCACTCATAATCTCTAGACTTTAAAGACTGGATCCTTCAGCAAAAGAAGTTATGACTTTTTGTTGTTGTTGAAAATCCCTGAAAGTATTTTTTTATGGACCATCCTCCATAACAACCTGAAATTTTTTTTAACCTGTCCTTTTTCTCAGAATCGTAAGTTCATAGGACTTTAAGAATTGGAAAGGGCTGGGCATGGTGGCTTACACCTGTAATCCCAGCACTTTGGGAGGCTGAGGTATGAGGATCACTTGAGGCCAGGAGTTCGAGATCAGCCTGGGCAACATAGTGAGACTCCATCTCTACAAAAAATAGAAAAATTATCCAGGTGTGATGGCTTGCACCTATAGTGCCAGTTTACTCGGGAGCCTGACACACAGGAATCACTTGAGTCCAGGAGTTCAAGATTATAGTAAGCTATGACCATACCACTGCACTCCAGCTTGGGTGACAGAATAAGACCCTATCTCTAAAGAACTTTGATAGATAATCTAGTCTCAGTTTCCATTTTTAAAAATGACAAATCTGGGTAGATTAAGAGATTTATGTGTATGAACACCAAAAGTTAAGGGCAAAATGGGGCTTAAATTCTAAGATCTTTCTAATGAAAGGCATTTATCTAAAAATTCTTGATTTTATAATCATCCAAGCAGCCCATAGACATTTCATATCCATCAAGAAAAAGTGTCCTGGACTTTCTCTTCTCTTTGCACAAATATCACAGTGACTTCTTTGCCACTTGAGGCTGTCATCCATGTTGATTTTAGTAAGACGGGAATATGACGGATAAAAAAAGAAACCTGATTTAAGAGGTACCTCCTCTCCAAATGTTACCAACAAAATGTTTAGTATGACCTTCAGTATTTAAATCTGAACTGTCCGTTGTGTTAGCCACTAGCTTTATGTGCTTGTTAAGCGCTTGCAATGTGGTTAGTCCCAATTAAGACGCCCTGCGAGTGTAACATACACACTGGATATTGAAGACTTGGTATGCAGAAAAGGATACAAAGTATTTCATTAATAATTTATATGGATTACATATTAAAAAATTATATTTTGGACATATTGGGTTAAATAAAAAATATTATTAAAATTAATTTCACTTGTTTCTTTTGACTTTTTAATGTGGCTACTAGAAAATTTTAAATTACATTTATGCTCATATTATATTTTGGGCAGTGCTGATTTTGATATTGTCATGGCTTCTTTGGAGAAAGCAATTATTTCTTTTTATGATAATGAGTATGAACAGTATTTCATTCATGATAAAGTGTACATATTTGTACACTTGAATGTTAATTGAACTTGATATTCGGCTTCCAATCAATGAGTATATTTAAGAGGATAACAATTCTTTTTTTCAAAAAAGATGACATAAAATCAATGGTGCATCCTAAAATCATTAGTATGTTGGGATTAAAGAGATAGGACATACAAAGCTTTAGAGCTTTGACTTATTTCACGGCAAGCCCTTGCAGAAAGTCTATGCCCAAACATACTATAAAATCTAAGGAAAATATATCACCCAGTTTTAAAACCAACAGCAGTGCTATAAGGAAGTGCAGTAGAACAGATGTTTATTGAGCATCTTCTGCTCATAAGGTGTCATGAAATACATCGTAGAGACTACAATTGTGGCTGGGCAGGGTGGCTCATGCCTGTAATCCTAGCATTCTGGGAGGCTGAAGTGGGTAGATCGTTTGAGCTCAGGAGTTTGAGATCAGCCTGAGCAAGAGCGAGACCCTCGTCTCTACTAAAAATAGAAAGAAATTAATTGGACAACTAAAAATATATAGAAAAGATTAGCTGGACATGGTGGCGCATGCCTGTAGTCCCAGCTACTCGGGAGGCTGAGGCAGAAGGATCGCTTGAGTCCAGGAGTTTGAGGTTGCTGTGAGCTAGGCTGACGCCACGGTACTCACTCTAGCCCGGGCAACAAAGTGAGATTCTGTCTCAAAAAAAAAAAAAAAGACTACAATTTTAAGATTAAACACACCCTCTGTCCTCAAAGCACTTACTTCTGAGTATGAATCTGGCAAGTGGGCAACTGACATGTAAGAAACTCGGGTCTGAAGCAACACGGTCACTAAGGCTACACCTGGTGTGTCTTTGTGTAAATTACATAAGGTCTCCCTTCAGAGTGATGAACTGCACAACAAAGTGTGGGTGAACACACATACACCTTGTGGATGAATTGCTAAAAGGTGTTCCTTCTTCCTCTTCCGAGGAAGGGAAAAATGACACTCAGTTGGGTGTTCGGGGAAGAGATGGCATTTGTAACATGGTTGGTGGGTTTCAACAGGCAAAAATGGAAGAAGGAGAGTCTTCCTGAAAGAGGGAACAGAAAAGGAAATGGTAATGTTTTTTCTCTTAACCAATGAGCCACTTTTATGCAGCATGTCTAAGACACCAGTAAAGAAAGAATGAACTAATGTAAACTTCATAGGCTAACAAAAACTTAAGTAGAATAATAGATCACCTGCAATCCTATAAAAATATTTCCTAAATAGAGGTAATATCAAACTCAACAAACAAACTGAGCCTAAAGAAGATTTGCTTTCTAACTGTTTGAGTTTATGCACAAGCAATTACAATTATACCTATTCTGAATGATGAGTACTTTGGATGGCAAAATGTCACCATTTATTAAAATCTTAGCCACAGAACTCCTTGCAAAAAACAAATGGAAACATAACTCAGCCCCTCCTTATAAATATCTCAAAATTCTTCCCCATACTCTGATCTTCCCATAATCCCTAATTCCCTTATAGAGACCTTTTAAGAAGTATATTCCCATGGAATATTTTTTAAAACAATGACCATAATTGCAGTCACAGCAGGAGCTGCTCTGATATATCACCGAGAACTACTGAGATCAGCAAAAGCCCGCTTCTTGTCTGGTCTTGCTATTCCCAGACAGTATACCTGGTCCGGCATGTCACCACAGGCAAATCCAAGAAGACAGGAAAGACATCACAGGGGATACTCGGCAGCGCAGCCACGGCCAGGTTCATGTTCACCAGGTGTATCTCCAGTTGAGAGCCATTGGTGGGGTAAAGGACACTGGACCCCAAACCTAAACACAAGAAGGGGAAATCTCCCGCTGAGCAGAATTATAATCCACACAAGGTAATGCAAAATGTGGCCACACGGGGGCAATGTAAGACATTGAATTTGCCTAAGGATTACATTAATATTCATTTCCTCATGACTGCTGTATAAAGGAGTTTTCTCATTTAAGAAATTATAAAAGAATCTTCTCTTTTCAGGTCCACCTAAATCTAGAAAAGAATTTTTCAGCCCTCAAATTCACTCCTTACCGTGCTACAGTTAGGTGCGCTAAACATGGTTTAGAAGCTCAAAGTATCCAAGTATAGAATAAGGAAGATTCCAGGGAACACATTACCAAGTGCTAAGCTATGAACTGCCCTATCATTTCGTTTAGGGTTCCCAGAGTCCCATCCCATTGCTCGCAGTAAGATAGTGGACATAGACTTGCAGCGACGTGGTGTGCTCTGTTTCTGCTACATTAGCAGTGAGCATCTGCAAAGACAGACGTTGCTCAGTCTGTCCACCTCCCTTCAGACCCTCTTTAACACTTGTCCTTAGACAAGGAAGAAATCCAAACATTCATATCTTTAGCATTGTGGATCAATAAATAAGAAACGTGCATTTGGTAAAACCCAAACCTACCATCAAAAATGACCGTGATCCATGTTCCCCCTGCAAGGCTACCTTCTGCAGGTTCAATACGTAAACTCAAGCACGGTACTGTAAACGAGTGAGAAAAACACAGGTTTTGAAGGTCAGCTTCAATCCACTGGCTCCCCCGGTATTTTAAGTCAAAATTTAGCATGCATCGGAATCACCAGGAGATCTTGATAAAGCACAGGTCACTGGGCCCCACCCTCAGAGTTTCTGGTTCAGTAGGTCTGGGAAGGGGCCCAAGAATTTACATTTCTAACCAAGTGCTGCTGGTCTGAGGAACACACCTTCAGAATTTTTGTTGTTTCTTTGTTTGGGGTTTTTTTTTGGTTTGTTTTTATTTCAAAATATTAAGGGGTACAAGTGTTTTGGTTACATGGATACCTTGTATAATGCTTAAATCAAGGCTTTTGGTGTGCCTGCTCCATTTTAAGGAAGAGTCTGACTGATTCTTCTCATCTTGGACATTCAAAAACCCAGTGTTTATCAGAACAATCCTGAATTTCTACTTCCTTTGGAAAAAGCCTCAGGGACACACTTGGGCCCTAACTGAACCCCTGCAATCTTCCTCTCCAATCGTTCCCACTCTTTAATCAGGTGGCCATATTTAACTATAAAGATCATCACTTTTTTCTTCTTCCCGGAGAGAAGAGACTTTGGAAAGTTGTCCATATTTCAGTTCTTCTGCTTAGTGCAATGTCCTCTGGTTTCCCCTCATGATCAGAGTGACTTCACAAATGGATACAAATTCCCTAGATTTTTGCCTTGTCTGCTCAGAGAGGGTCTGAAGCATGGATCATTTTGCTGGAAAATCCTTTTTTAAAAAAAAAAAAAGAACAGTATGGAATTCACATGCTAGATTGGGTTCTCCCATATAGACAGACCATCAGCTGAGCATGACCTTAATCAATCTCTCCATCTTTGACGATGTTTCTGGACATGGTCTGGTGAAGGCAAAGCCACTTCCAGGAAGCCAGCAAAAATCAGTCAGTTCCTTAGTGAGGTAATAAGCAAGGAAATTGTCATCTACAGAACACTTTTTAAGTTTCATATCAGAAACTGTGACTAGCCCAGGGCTTAATGTACAGTTATGCAGGTGGAGCACAGCATCCCCAAGGGTGGTAGGGAAGCTTTCATATTAACATAATTGTAGCCCTGGCCAGACTAGACCATCCCTAGCCTTCAAAAATTAGATACTTCTATTAATATCTACAGAAGACCAAAAACAAATGCCATAAAAAGATACAGAGGATAACCAAATCCAGAGAAAATTGGCAAAATGATTTGAGAAAAGGATATTTTAATACAAATAGTCATTAATCACTAAGACAAGTTACTCCCTTTGCAAAGGTAGAGCAGTAAAACCTAGAAAGAATTACATCATATAGCCCAAAGAGGAATTATAAAAGAAAGGTTATAAGTTATTATTAAAAGTTCTGAACTATAACAGCAACCTCCACTGGCCACTAAAAATTGAAGTATATATTCATAACAATTTCGTATATAACCTCAGCTACTAAATAGAAAAAAATAATTACTGAACAGAAAATTTAAACCCAAAAGCCCATACTTCAATATCTCCCAAAACAATACTTCTAATTTAATTTTTTGATGGATAAGTAAAAATTGTGAATATTTATGGTATACAACCAAAATAATATTTTATATATCAATGATAGTTCTCAAAATAACCTATGCTGTTCTTCTCTGTAATCCCTTCAAAAACACATTCTACTTACCTGCCAAAAGTAGAACTTCAATACTCATCAGAGACATCAGCCAGTTAGTCATGGTGTCCACTTCAATCAACCCTTTCAAGATAGCTCGGACATTAAAAGCATTTTCACCTTTGATTGGAGCAACATAGCTTTTGCACTTTATAAAGAGTAAAGTAAAAAATCACTATCACTTTTGCTTCTGTACACTTGCTGTACCGAAACTTGGGAAATTAAGGAGATATGATATAAATATGGCCCTATTGTCTTCATCGTAAGGTAAATTAATGACCCACCATCTTTCCAAGCTAAAGGGAAATGGATCATCTAAAAATCTTACATAAAGTCATTACCACTCCACCCCCACCTAGTCCTACCAGCTTACTTTGTGCATGTGTAAGTTGGATAAATGATAACCTCTTTCATTTACTCACTATTGGACAAAAGCTGAATTTATAAAAATAAATTCCAGATATTAAAATACTAGTAAATGGTGGGGTTTTGCTTTGCCCCATCCTACCGTTTCAGCTTTCCCTCGAACTCTCCAATTTGGACCTGCACTTCAGCCCTGCTGTTCTCCTCAGCCTCTGCCTTGGCCCCTGCTGGTCCCTTCCCAGATTTCCTAAACTGGATCCCTAGCCTCATGAGAGCCCAGCCCTCCTTCGTGGGCCTGCTCAGAAGCCCTCCACTGACTCCTTCCTCAGACGTTCCAGTTCTCGCCCACCTTCCCCCATGGACCTGTAGCTTACGTCTACAGAGCCTGGACCAGATAACGCAGTACCACGTATACCTCTCCTTCTAGACAGCACAATTTTTGGAGAGATCCAGGGACAGTTTTCTATTTCCACAACCTTCTTAGTGCAAAGGACCCTAACAGGGTCCAGTAAATTCAAATTCATGAATACATATTTAAATACCCTAAACCTAGATTTACCTAAATCTGAGAAAAATGGCTTTCATACTTGTGTGGGTTGGCCAGAACCCACGGAAGCCTGGCTGGAAACTGGTATGTACCTTAGCACCCTGCCGCCTGCCCTCTCCAGCACCCCCAAGTCAGGGCTCAGACAAAATCCCCTTAAAAATACTGGCTCTGAAGTTTTCTGAAAGTTTGAAAAATTAAACACATACACATATATTACTAAATATACATTTAATTTATATTTGTAAGAAAAGACTGAGAAGTAGTTATGCTACTTCAGAAGATATAAAAGCCACAGTATCCTAGCACTCTGGGAGGCTGAGGCGGGAGGATCGCTCGAGGTCAGGAGTTCAGGACCAGCCTGAGCAAGAGCAAGACCCCATCTCTGCTAAAAAAAAAAAAAAAAAAGAAGAAAATTATCTGAACAACTAAAAATATACAGAAAAAATTAGCTGGGCATGGTGGCACATGCCTGTAGTCCCAGCTACTCGGGAGGCTGAGGCAGGATGATCACTTGAGCCCAGGAGTTTGAGGTTGCTGTGAGCTAGGCTGACGCCATGGCACTCTAGCCCAGGCAACAAAGCAAGAGTCTGTCTCCAAAAAAAAAAAAAAAAAACCACAGTTAACTCCCAGAAAAATAATATCTCCAGAAACACTTAGAATAAACTCATCTTACAGGTGTGTCCTGATTGAAATAATCCAAAATATAAAATTATTTATATTTAATTCAACACTGTAAACATTTATGATAGACCTAGTATATGCCAAGTACTGTGCTAGGAGCTGGGAAAACAGGCAAATAATCTGTGTGCCTGCCCTCACGTCAGTACCGAAAGGAGTAAGAGTAGAGGTTACCTGCATTTAGGAAAGGAATTCTCAAGTTTTCAAGTGGATTCAGCAAGTATTTTCGTAAGTTGCAAAATTCACTACATCTTTACATCTATTTGGAATAGAATTCGATTTACAGATATTCAATAAATACATCTACTGCGTAGAGAAAGGTACCCAGGAGTACTTGCTACATAGCCCCAAAGCAGGGGATGTGACTTGCTCCTGACACCCAACAGAACGTACTTGATCCAGGAGACTTTGTTTTCAATCTGGCTGCATGATTTTACCATTTATTTCATTTCAGCACCAACCCCAAGCTTGGAACAATGGAAATAAACATTCGCACATTGGTTTTCTTAAAACCCTATGTTCAGACTTGCATCTTTTCCTCTAAAACAGAGCAACTAAGTCCATAATAAATAAATAAAAGTTTTCTTGGGGTGGATTAGCCAATACACTGATCCTTCCTAAAGATAAACTCAGTCTCCTTTTGTTTCTTTTAATCAGAAAATTTTCAACCACAGAGGAGAGCTGTGTGTGTTTAGTCACATTCTCTTTCTCCTATAGTCTCTCTCTCTCTCTCTCTCTCTCTCTCTCTCTCTGTCTCTCTCCTCTACCTTTCTTCCCCCCTTTCCTCTTGGCTTCCCCTCCTTTGGGACATTGAGAGACAAAGCTACAAGGTACTACTATAGATCTTTCATTTCCTTTTGTCCCATAATGTCAATGAGAGATACAATACCCAGGAAAGAGAGAGCAGAGATTTTTCTGAATCAAACAGTACCTTTTTTCTGTTTCTGTCTCATTGTGACTCAAGGGAGAAATTGTCTTTCCTCTCTAAATGATCTTGTTTCTCTCTACCAAGAAGCGAC
The DNA here is from genome assembly GCA_963575035.1 of Avahi laniger. Taxonomy (NCBI): domain Eukaryota; kingdom Metazoa; phylum Chordata; class Mammalia; order Primates; family Indriidae; genus Avahi; species Avahi laniger. The sequence goes on along the minus strand of CAUYSK010118879.1, from coordinate 1,043 downwards.
GGAGGTGTTATCTGGTTAGAGCCCAGCCTGCAGCTACCGTGCAGGTAACTCGTCGAGTTGGACTATAACTCACCTAACTTGTTTGTGTCTCAGCCAAACGTGTACCAGAGTAAAAATTCAGAGCCGACCATAGGGCAAGTTTAATGATTAACACAAACTACTTAGGCTTTTTCCTCGGGGCCCTTTATTAATGACCAAAGAGAGAGTGTCTTGCATTTTTCTCCACTGACTGCTTTACCCTAGACAAGAATTCTAAGTAAGAGTCCACACATGAGACAGACAGGCATTCAACATTGAAAGAATTGGCCAGTAAGTCAGTGACTGAACAGGCGGCCGAGGAGAGAGGGCCACTAGAGGCCTGGTCCCCAGGAATGAGCAGTGTCCGGCTCTGCATCCAGAAGACAGACTCAGAAAGCCAGTATTTGAGCAGATATTCCTACACTCACTGTAGGTGTATGAGTCTAAAGAAGCAGAGAAAGAAAGTGACTTGTTCAAAGCCTTGCTGAGAAAGGTTGACTAGTCCCTTTCATTTTCATGCTTTCCATTCTCCCTTCTGGCCTTGCTTCCTTAACCAGGAAGAAATCCTTGACTCACACCCATCACCTTCCAGTAGGACCCAGACCATGGTCTCAGTCGTTAGTTTGACTATCTCTCTGTTTTTCTTTTTTTTTTTTATTTCAGCATATTATGGAGGTACAGATGTTTAGGTTGCATATGTTGCCCTTGCCCTCCCCTCCCCTCCTAAGTCTGAGGTTCAAATACATCCATCCTTCGGGTGGTGCGCATTGCACTCTTTGTGTATGCATATACCCATCCCCTCCTCCCTTCTCCCCCCTCCTCCCTTCTCCCCCCTCCTCCCTGCCCAACATCCAATAGATGTTATTCTTATATGTGCACTTATGTGTTGATCCATTAATACCAATTTGATGGTGAGTACATGTGGTGCTTGTCTTTCCATTCTTGGGATACCTCACTTAGTAGAATGCGTTCCAGCTCTATCCAGGAGAATACAAGAGGTGCTATATCACCATTGTTTCTTAAAG
>CAUYSK010118874.1:0-82489 GCA_963575035.1 Avahi laniger | reverse complement strand
CTTTATAAAACTATATCTTTGTCTCAGTATATTCTTTTATTTTTTCCATTTTCCATTTTTCTCTATTATTTTCTTATCCCTTGCAACTCTACCAAAGGGACCCGGTTTTTTGTGGGGAGCACTGGCCACGTTCCCCGCAATCATGTTTCTCCATTTATTTAGGTCTTTTTTGAGTGTTCTTTTATGAGTGTTTTACAGTTTTCTGTGTATGGTTTTGAGTGTTCTTTTGTGAGTATTTTATAGTTTCTGTATAGAGATCATGTACATGTCTTATTAGATTTATATCTATTTGATTTGGGGGTGGCTATTGTAAATAGTATTGTTTCTAAAATTCTTATTTTCAATTGTTCATTGCTAGTATATAGAAATAGTATTGAATTTTTAATTTTGACATTGTATTTTACAACCTTACTAAACTCACTTATTAGTACTTGGACTTTTTTTTTTTGGTAGAATTCTTGGGACTTTCTACATAGATTTTCATGTCATCCATGAATAGGGTCAGTTTTATTTCTTCCTTTCTAATCTATATGTTTTTTATTTATTTTTCTTGTTTTATTGCATTGGCTAGGACTTCAAGTGTGATGTTGAATAGGACTGAATAGAAATGAACATCTTTGTTCTTGATCTTAGAGCAAAGCATTCAGTCCTTCATTACTATTATTCTAGCTGTAGCTTTTTTGTTTGTTTGTTTTGTTTTATTTCAGTTTGGTTTTTGAGACAGGGTCTCACTCCATCCCCTGGGCTGGAGTACAGTGGCATGATCATAGCTCCCTGCAACCTTTAACTCCTAGGCTTCAGTGATCCTGCTGGCTCAGCATCCTGAGTAGTTAGGATTACAGGTGTGTGACACCATGTCCAGCTAATTTAAAAAAATTTTTTTTTATAGAGACAGAGTCTTATTATGTTGCTCAGGCTGAACTCAAACTTCTGGCCTCAAGTGATCCTCCTGCTTTGGCCTCCCAGAGTGCTAGGATTATAGGTGTGAGTTATTGTGCCTGACTTGTTGTTTTTTTGTGTATGCTCTTTTTTATTAGATTGAGTAGATTCTCTTCTGTTTTAAATTTACTAAGAGTGTTTCACATGGTTAGATGTTGGCTGGTATTTGGGGAAAATCTTGGGACAGTAGAGAAAAACCACTTTCCAAACTGAGAAGGATCTGAGAGACCAAAGAATGACTCTGACAAATCCAGCTTGGAGAGTTAGATGAGTTTATTAGAGGTTAATCACTAGGTACTTGCTCCTGGGCAGCACAGAAATGTTTTCAGAGGAGCTCCTTGAGTGCAAAATCTGCATCTGCCCACCCTGTGGTGTTGCTTTCAATACCTTCCCAATGAGTAATGAAAAATTTTTACATTGTATCTTTGCTTGTTCACAGTGAAACAAACCACACAGGTGCAGTACCATCACCACACACAGTCATGCAACCGATGTTATGTTAATGATACTAAAATTTTTCATTAGGTGGGGATTTTAGTATTACACTTAGCTAAACACTATAGGACAGCCAAAGCTGTTCTAAAGCATTCAGCGTTGGTCAAAGCCAGCCACTTCAAGGCAAGAAAGCGCTGAGGCACCCAACAAAGTGCTGGGCACTTCCCATGACCGCCACTGCAGTAGCTATCTTCGTACTTGCTTAATCTGCTTTGTAACAATTTTGCTGAACATTCCAGGCTAGCACAACAACAGTGTTTCTGTTATTTTTCCCCTTCTGGGGCTACAATGGCATTGCCTAGAGATTGGTGAAGTATTAACAGAACCCAGGTGCACACAAAATTGGTGTGTGCACTATCGTGCTGGTGGGTGGTATGTGTTTCTAGTTGGTGCTGTGCTCGGTAGCCATGTGAGCAGATACTGAGTGCACAGCCAAGCTTGCCTATGCCATGATCCTCTCTTAATGTCATTTTAGCTTACATTTCCCTAATGATTAATGATGTTGAGTATCTTTTCATGTGCTGATTGGCGCTTTGCATATCTTCTTTGCAGAAATCTCTACTCAGATCTTTTGCCCATTTTAAAATGAAGTCGTCATTTTATTATTGCATTATAAGGATTCTTTTTTTTCTCTTATAGATTTTTTATTTCAGCATATTATGGGGGTACAGATGTTTAGGCTATGTATGTTGCCCTTGTGCCCCCTCCCCCCAAGTCCGAGCTTCAAGTGTGTCCATCCCCGGGGAGGTACGCATCGTACTCATTGTTTGTGCATATATCTGTCCCTTCCTCCCCCCTGCCCCCTCCCCCTGCCCAACATCCAATAAATGTTATTCTTATATGTGCACTTATGTGTTGATCAGTGAAACCAATTTGATGGTGAGTACATGTGGTACTTGTTTTTCCATTCTTGGGATACCTCACTTAGTAGAATGTGTTCTAGCCCTTTCCAGGAGAATACAAGAGGGGCTATATCACCATTGTTTCTTAAAGCTGAGTAGTACTCCATGGTATACATATACCACAGTTTATTGATCTACTCATGTATTGATGGACATTTGGGTTGTTTTCACATCTTTGCAATTGTGAATTGTGCTGCTATGAACATTTGAGTGCAGGTGTCTTTTTCATAGAACAACTTTTGTTCTTTTGGGTAGATGCCCATTAATGGGATTGTTGGATCAAATGGTAGTTCTACCTGTATCTCCATATTGCTTTCCACAGAGGTGGCACTAGTTTGCAGTCCCACCAGCAGTGTATGAGTGTTCCTATCTCTCCACATTCACACCAACATTTATTGTTTTGAGAATTTTTGATAAAGACAAAGCTGTAATAATCAAATCAGCTTGGTACTGACACAAAAACAGAGCCATTGACCAGTGGAACAGAACTGAGAACCCAGATATAAAACCATCCTCATATAGCCATCTAATCTTTGACAAACCAGACAAAAACATACACTGGGGAAAAGAATCTTTATTCAATAAATGGTGCTGGGAAAACTGAATAGCCACATGTAGAAGACTGAACCAGGATCCACACCTAACACCTCTCACAAAAATCAAATCATGCTGGGTCACAGATTTAAACCTAAGGAGTGAAACTATTAGAATTCTAGAGGAAGATGTTGGAAATACTCTTCTAGACATTGGCCTAGACAAAGAATTTATGAAGAAGACCCCAAAGGCAATTACAGCAACAACAAAAATAAATAAATGGGACCTGATCAAATTAAAAAGCTTCTCCACAGCCAAAGAAATTGTCACAAGAGCAAACAGGCAACCCACAGAATGGGAGAAAATTTTCACGTGCTACAAATCTGACAGAGGGCTGATAACCAGAATCTATTTAGAGTTCAGAAAAATCAGCAAGAAAAAATCAAACAGCCATATCAAAAAGTGGGCAAAGGACGTGAACAGAAACTTTTCAAAAGGAGACAGAATAATGGCCAAAAAACATATGAAAAAATGCTCAACATCTCTAATCATCAGGCAAATGCAAATCAAAACCACAATGAGATATCACTTATCTCCAGTGAGACTGGCCTTTATCAAAAATTCCCAAAACTGTAAATATTCTTTATATATTCTGCATGTAAATTCCTTATTAGATATTTGATTTAAAAATATTTTCTCCCATTTTGTAGATTTTTTTTTTTTTACTTTCTTGATGGTATCTTTCAATCACAAAAATTTTGAATTTTGATATAGTCCAGTTTATGTTTTTTCTTTTGTTGCTTAGACTTTTGGTGTTATAGCTAAAAAACCATCGCATAATCTAAGGTCTTGAAAATTTACCCATTTTTAAAAATAGTTTTATAGTTTTAGCTCTTTAGTTGAAGACCCATTTTGAGTTAATTTTTGCATATGGTGTTATTAATATGTAGAAGTCCAACTTCATTTTTTTCACATGTGAAAATTCAGTTGTCCTAGTATCATTTATTGAAAACTCTATTTTTTTTTTCTTTGACACTGAATTGTCTTAGCACCCTTGTCAAAAATCAATTTGTTAGGACTGGTGAATGGTAAACAGGTGGCAAGGAAGGGGCTAATGGTGGAGAGCAGGAACCAAATTGTAGCCAGGAACCAAACTGCAGCTAGGAACTGATCCCTGGTAGGAACATACATAGTAAAAAGTTCCTAGTAACCTTTAACTGACCCAGAGCTCATTACGGTCCAATTAGCATAACATAGATGGAGCCTTGTGAGGATTTCTGGAGAAGACTCATGCGCAGAAAGGGAAACTGTTACATAACCAACCTGTTACGTAACCTGTTATGTAATCTGTTATGTAACCCCAACCTGTCAATCATCTTCAAAGGTGGGAAACAATAACCAATCCTGACAGGAGAAAGGCGGGACAAACTAGTGAGCTTATAAAAGGCAGCATGGGCTCAGACTTTGGCATCTTTCTCCACTCGTGGAGACTGACCCGTTTTCCTCTCTCTGGAATGTATTTTCACTTTGTGTAGCTTCCTTCTGTACTTTCATTCTTTCTTTTATGCGATAAACTGTATAAAATTGCTGTGTCTGTGATCACTCTGTCATCAGCTTGCCTCAGTACCAGTACTCATTCTTGACACTGGGAACAGAGGGACTAGGTGACCAGGGAACATCCACGGAGACAAACCTAACAAACTGACCATAAATGTGAGGGTTTATTTCTGGCCTCTCAATTCGATTCCACTTATCTCCATGTCTTTCATTATGCTAGTGCCACATTCTGTCTAGACTATTGTAGCTCTGTAATAAGTTTTTAAATTGAGAAGTATGAGTCCTCTAACTTTGTTCTTATTTTTCAAAATCATTTGAGGGGGAAAGTGCTTTTACCCTAGGATACTACATGTTTGAGAGATACTTGAAGGTTAAAGAAATGGTAGGCTTAGATATTTGTCACTCCCTACCCAGGCTGTACATTCTGGTTTTTTTTTTTTTTTTTTAATCCTATGCCTTCCAATCAAACAAATCCACTTAGACTCTTTTCATACTGTTAAAAATGTGCTCCTCCAGCCACATGTGCAAGTCTCAATTTTGGGTTCGTCTACTTTATTCTTATCTGCTAATCTTCATTCTTCAATCTGCCCAACAGTTCACTTTTGGATTTATGTTCTATTCTGGTCATCCTCAGATTAACTTTTGAGTTTGAGATTTGGTTTTCTGTGTACACATGTTCCAACTGAGCTTGTCAAAACACTCAGACTCCACTCTGTGTAAACTCCTGCTGGAATAGGATCATGCTCCACCTTGGGATCATGCCCTGGCATCATAGGGCCCCTCTGGATAGAATCCTAAGCTACATATTGGTATTTTTCTTGTGGCTTGGTGCCTAAGGCTATTCCTAATATTAACTGGATGTTTAACTTTTTCCATCCAGTGGAGAACAACTTTGGCGTTGAAGCAGCACAATCCTGTGTGTGTCTATGCAGAAACATCACATCTAGTGTTTCTTTTTTGATTAAATGGATAGGTTAATTTAGTGTAATAGATTGGTTTATACTATAGAGTTATGTACTTTTAATGAAGCTATTAATACCCCTTTCACTTCTCTGGATCTTTATTTTGACTTTGATTTTGAGATTGACAATGTTCAATCAAGTTTTAATCTATTTTCAATGAATTTATTTTTTTCTGAAGTGGTCAGAAATGTTGGAGAACAGGTATGTCAATTCACACAGAACCATATGTGTAGACTCAGGATAAATGATGGCCCCATAACCTGAAAACAAAAAGACAATTGGTCTCACTCACTGTAACATATTTGCAGGAGGCAATCTAACCACTGGAGAGAATACAAGTGTTTATAGAGCTACAGAAAGTGGAGTTTACTGCTTTGTAGATAAGAGCCTGTGGGACTTGGGGGGATTTAATCAATATTCAAACTATAAACACACTCCGTGCCAATTCCAGGTTATATTTAAGTCTCAGGTTGATTTCCCAAGAAGCAAGAGGTTCAGAACTTGTACCAGGATGTTTCGGTGTTCCTTTTAAAAGCTGGAATCCCAGTTGCTTATTGTTTACAGAAATCAATGGCATTGTTTTTGGAAATGGGAATGGAAAACTCTCCAGAGTCCTGATAAGGTCAGGTCAGCCTCTCCCTGAAGGTTGTTTGAGGGACCAAGTTTTGAATCAATTTCATGAATAACAATTTTGATTGCTCCAGGGTCAGGATGATTTTCATCCAGCCCAGTGCCTAGTCAATCAGCTAGCCTGACCAAATAAAACTAATCTTTTTAAATGAACTTATCTATTTGTCCTTGAATTCTTAGGACCAGGCTAAAAAATGGCCCCTGCTATAGCTGAGTAACCCTGTTTCCAATATTTATGGAAAGAGAAATGTTACATGCCTTAGCAAGGCTGCCTTTGGAGATTGACATGCCTGGCTCTTTTTTCTTTTCTTTGATCAAGATTTGTAGCTTTTCTAATGCTCTCTGGAGTGAGCCTCTGCCCAGGCTGCACTAGCTATTCTTTGCCTCCTTGTTCCTTCATCATTCTTGTACTTAAAAAGAAATGAGGTTTTATCTTTTGAATAGAATAATCCACAAAGTCTCTGAAACTCCAGTTATTTAATTTTCACTCTGATTCTGGTTTGACAAGTGACAATCTGTTTTTTACTCCTTTTCAGCTTTGCTGGCCATTTTAGAAATACCGAAGTGATTGCAAACACAGAGAAAGCCTCCTTAGGAGAACTGACTCAGCAGTCCTCTGCTGAGAGAAAAGGCTATCTTCTTTCCCTTCTTCTCTGTAACCAGGGCCACTCAAATTATTTGTCTACAGGAAATGCCTTGGCTTGCTGAGAGCACTAAGGGGCATGACAATCGATATTGCTTATGCTAGTACATCACACTCGTGGTAAGGGATTTTACCACTAGATTTTCTTACTCTGGGGATTCAGTCAACAACATTTATATAATACTCACAGCATGCAAAACATGGTACTAGACATGGAAAAAAAAAGGCAAGAGAATCACGATGAATGATTCCTGCTCTTCAGGATCTTAAATAGTTGGGATAATGTTAAGCATGTTAGTCAGAGTTCTTCAGAGAGAGAGAGAGAGAGAGAGAGAGAGAGAGAGAGAGAGAGAGAGAGAGATAATATAAGGAATTGGCTCACGTGACTATGGAGACTGTGAAGTACCAGGATCAGAAGTCAGCAAGCTGGAGACCCAGGAGAGCTGATAGTGTAAATTTGAGTCTGAGGGCAGGAAAAAAAATCCAGTTCAAGCAGTCAGATCAGAGAAGTTCCCTCTACCCAGTCTTTTTGATCTGTTTAGGCTTTTAACTGATTAGAGTGGGTAACCCACATTAGGGAGGACAAACTGCTTTACTCAAGTCTACTGTTTCAAATGTTTATTTCATTCAAAAATGCCCTCACAGAGACACCCAGAATAATATTTGAATAATATATGGAACCCTGTGTCCCAATCAACTTGACACATAAAATTAAGCATCACAATGAGTGTATGTAGACAAGAAGGTGAAAAACACCTCTATATTTGTGGGTTCCTAATTCATGAATTCAACCAACCATGAATCAAAAATATTTTTTAAAAAAGCATCTGTACTGAACATGTAAATATTTTTTTATCATTATCTCCTAAACAATAGAGTATAATAATTCTTTATATGGCATTTACCTTGTGTTAGATTTTGTAAGTAATGTTGAGATAATTTAAAGTATATGGGAAGATGTATATAGGTTATATTCAAATACTATGCCACTTTATATAAGGGAAAGATTTTGATATATTGAGGAACCAATATTGAAACCAATCCCCTATAGATACTGAGGGACAACTGTATCTGATGTGCACTGTTTGAGCTTGTGCTCAAGTGCTGAGTGATATAAAGCAGAGGTCGTGTGTCCCCTTCTCAGGGATATGGTGGAATTCACAGAGGACAGGACAAGATGACAGCTAGAGCTGCTTCTAAATGGATCATGTAGGTTTGAACAGGCATCATTGGTGGGTTAGCTTGTGGCAGGGATCTGAGGGAGGCCTGAGGCCAGGGACTTAGCCGATTTGGAGAACAAAGGGAGCACAAATGCAATCAATCCACATCTCTGAAGTCCAAGAGCATCAGAGGGAAGAAGCTACAGCCACACTGGGGCTTGTAGTAGCAGGATTGCACTAAAGGACATTTGCTGCCAGGCAATACTTCCTCTTATCAAACCATCTGTTCAGGTCTGTCAAGGTGTGTCTGGTAACCCAGGTCAACTGCCCTCTTTATTTTAGTAATTCTCTGAATTTCCTTCAAAGAGATAATTATGACTTCAAGGCAAAAGAGAAACTCAATGACAGCCATATGCACGTTGGCTCCAGTGAAAATGTGGAGGTCTTTTGCCCTGTAATTCTGTAGTTGACTGAGCATGAGATGTAGCGTAGTTTGGATTGGAACAACTTACACAGGATTGTAGATAGGGCCTTCAGGTGACGGGGATGTAGGTGGTAGGGCAGGGATGTAGGTGGCATAAAGCAGCTACTAGAAGAAACAGTGCTGTGCTTAGAGCGCATAGTCTGAAGAAGCAGGAGTTGAGGGGAAGCTCACAGAAAGAAGACACGTGCAGGCTTCAGAATTGAAAATCTGTAGAAGTTCTGTATGGGTTAGAAACATGGAGTTTCTAGAGGTTGGGATAAAGAAGAAATCAAGACTTCGGGTCATGAAAATGTAGTCAGAGAAATTAAGATGGCAAAAGAAAAAAAGAGATCCACGCAATTCAGTAAGAGGAGACAGAGTGTGCATTACTTTTTTGTGTTATGTAACAAATTACCACCAACCTATCAGCTTAAAACAACACATATTTATTATCTCACAGTTTTTGTGGGTTGGAAGTCTGGGAATAGTTAGGTCTTTTTTTCAGGGTCTCACAGTCAAGGTGTTGGCCAGGAATGCAATTTTATCTGACATCCAAGACCCTCTGCCTAGGTCAATCATTGTTGGAAGAACTTAATTTCCTGTGGTTGTGGGACTGAGGTCCTTCACTCCTAGAGACCGTCCATCATTCCTTACCGTGTTGCACTTTCTGTAACATACCAGTTTGTTTCTTCAAGGCCAGCAGAAGAGCACCTGCTAATGCATCTTGTCTCTTACCTCTAGACCCTCTTTTAAAAGGCTGACCTAATTATTAATAGATCAAGTCCCCTAGGATAGTCTACCTTTTGATTAACTCAAAGTCAACTTATTAGGGACCTGTATTACTTCTGCAAAATCCGTTCACCTTTGCCATGTAAAGTATTTTGCTCATCTAATCATGAGAGTGACATCTGTCATATTTACAGATCACATTCACACTTGAGGAGATGCGATTATACAGGCCATATATACCAGGGGCTGGGGATCTTGGGGGCCATCCTGGAATTTTGCCTACCACAAGGTGCAATCACTTAAACTAATGTGATCATCTGACCTTGAGTTTCAGAAACAATTTGGCTCCTCTAGATGCCTTGTATATATGTTTCCCGTGAGATCAATACTGATTCCAATCACTGTAGTCTGCAGAAAGAGTAGGTAACTGATTGATACCTACAGGGCCAGAGTGTGTTCACAGAATGGGAATGCAACATATAGGTCTTGTTTTTTGAGGGATGGCGTGCAGAGTGATGTGATGAAAACTGATCTTTTGAAGATTATTTCATCTTCTCTAAGATCCCTTTATGAGGGTGAACTGGGGGTCTGAAATGTAACTTGGAAGTTATTGAAACAGCCCGGCTCAGAAGAGAATTGTGTCTGTAGTTGGTGAAAAGCTCTAGGAAGAGAAAGGTAAGGTTAAACATAAGAGGCATATTTTAAAATTAAATTTATACACACTGGGGATGAGTTGTATTTTGGGGATGAGTAGAAAGAAAAGGCGAAATAGGAAATGCCTCTAGGGGTTTAAAACTAAGGAAGTAGGATGGAGATGCCTTTTTTTTCATTTAATGCATGTTTAGAGGCCTCTTATGGGCAAAATAATGTTAGAGGGGGATATAAGGTTATTAAGGATATAGTTTCTCTCTACATGAGCTTAGAGTGTTGTAGGAATAAAGAGGTAGGTGAGAAGTCACTGGTATCAAATGCAATAGAAATGTGAGGATGGAGAAAAGATGTAGGTGATGAACAGCAGCATTCTCAATAAAGTGTTTAGAAGCACAGAGGATGTATCTCAAAAAGCAGCAGAAAGAACTATATTCATTTGAGAAGCAGGACTGAAAAATGAGTCAAAAGGAAAGAAAGATTGTATAAAGGGCAGTTAAAGCAAATGATTTCCTTGGGAGTTTGGAAACAACTCAACATATTTAAATGTCTCTATTTTTTATTATTATTAATAATAAGAGCTCCAAAGTAGTTTGACCTGGGGATGCAAACAGATATCTATGGTAGAAGGACTTTTATCACTCTGCAAAGAGTGCAGATATTCTTCCATATTCTTGGAATGGCTGATTGGGAAGTAGCCTTGAAAGTCTTCTAGGCTAGTCTGTCATTCATGTGAACTTTATTTTAAGCATCTGGATCGTCAAATACCTTTAGAGGAAGGAAGCTCACAATTTTCAATTTAGAACATTTTATTGTTGAACAGTTCTATTAAGTCTTCATCCCTGGCTTAGGAAGCTTGCTTTTACAACAGAAAATTTCCTTATTGAGCATACCTGCACTAAACTGGGAAGAAGGCTTCTAGATGCTTATCTTTGGGAAAAATGCCCATCAGAACACCCTACACTGGGGGAACAAAACTGATAGTGGCTCCTCCAAACCAAGGATCTCTTCTCTCTCTGGTAGGTTTTAATCAGTTAGAATCTTTTTGAGGATGCTGACCTCTTCGATTTTATCCCCAGCCTATTAAACTTGTTAGACTCTGTCTCTCAATGGCCACCATTAGTCATATTTCCTAAATGTGGATTATAGCTACAGGAATCGTATAGTCCATATTTTATCAATGCTCTTATTTTTAAATGCCCAATTCTTTATTTTGTCTCTCTCTCTTTTCATGTAATTCACATGTAATATTAGCCTTATCTTAAGAAATACAAACTCATTTTCGATGTCTGGTTGGAATGTAATCTTGCTTAAAGAATGAATATTGTGTTACCTAGTCTCATCTAAAATCAACCACACTCAAAGTTTGGAATTATTCAGAGAAAACTGTTCTCAAAATACAAATGTACCATTCTATTTTATAGATGCTTCCAGAGTTGCTGAGTACTTTAGCTTTAATTAATGTCAGTAATGAATTTAAAATTGGAAAAAAATCAAACAACAAATGACAAGGAATAAAAATAAGATTCTGAAGTATCATTCATTATAACTGATATGTAGTGACATTTTGAAAAGTTTGTGGGGAGTAAAATGTGAATCTTGTATTGCATATACCAGAACCAGTGGAATTTTTGGACTTCAATATGGAATTAATCATTAATGACCTGAGGAATATATTCTAGCAAGTACCAATGTACATAATGACAAATTGATTAGTACCAAGTAGTAATGATCATATTCCACAACTTCAGAGTCTGCTAAACCCACAAATTTAACTTTGTTTCTCTCACAGAACCCATAACAGTATGGTTTTAGGAATTATTCAAAAAGCATTTGTTGAATTGTGTGTTCATCTTAAAAGCCAAGTTTTCCTTTCCTTCAAAGGACAGCATGAGGTAAACTATCAGGTTTAAGAAAGACACAAGGTTTTTACCCAAAGAAGTGGGACTGGTGGGGTCAGACCAACCAAATCATTGTAAAAACCTTCCTGGTTGAGCCAGGAGAAATCCTAACTCAACTGGTGTATTCTTTGCTAAGGGGCAATAAAACAGTGTTTCTGAGGCTCTAAGCCTCAAAGGAAGAGAAAGCTGGGTGGGGCATGATGGGATCTGTGTCTGTGTGTGTGTGTGTGTGTGTGTGCATGAGAATATGTGGTGTTACAAGTAATGGAAATTATCTAGAGAGCCAGAGCTTCCTAAATACTAGTGCTGTCTTGTGACTTCTTATATTCTGGGTGTTAGAAAATTTTCTTCTTTTGCCATAAGATGCTGCAGCTAATGGATGATATACTGTTAACCACTCAATACTGTCCAATATATTCCCATTGAAGTTGGAATAAAATCCAAATATTTTCCTGTGTCTCAAAAGGCCCCAATTATCAGTTTCTGATTGGCTCAGTAATCTCATCCCACACTCTCCTCCCCTGACTCACTCTGCCCCTATCCCTTCTGCTTCAAATGTTGTTACCTTAAATTTTTGCATGGCCACCGCCTTATCATCAATCTTGTCGTAACTCAAATGCGATTTTGTCAAAGAGTCATTTTCTGCAAATCCTGATCAAGTAGCACTTTCCACCTCTATGTGTTCTAACTTCCTCCTGCTCCAAGAGGGAGCTACTGCAGACTCCAGATCCAGAAAATCCTGACCTAAAGAGATTGATTTTGACTTTCTATCTGGGGAGGTTGATGAATTCCAAAAGATTTTGCCAGTGTCATCAATTTACCTTCTCTGACCTGGATGGGAAAGAACATGGGTGATGTAGACAACACATTATGCCCTTAGCTTACAGTCTAACAGACTATGAATGATAAACAAATAATGAATTACACCATAATGTGATAAACAATAGTCACTTTCTATTCCATTTACTATTATATAACGTTTGTGGCATTTATTCCTATAGAAAATTCACAATTGTTTTTTTTGCCTACTGGTTTAATGTTGATCTGCCCTTGACAGATATCCTTGTCTGTTGTATTCACTGTTGAATTTTCAGTGTCTAAAATGGTGCTCAGCATATGTAACTACTTAAATATTTGTGCGATATAGTTGAATGATGAAGTGACCCCATTATGAAATGATTACATATGTGAGGATTAATTTAGATGACACGCATACACTCCTTGGGCTTGGGTCGGGTGCATAGTAGGCAATCTACCAATGTGCCTTCTCTCCAGCCTTCCTTCTGAGGGGGGGTCAGTGGACTCTTTCCAAGTGCTACCTGAACAGCATTTGCATTCAGATATCACCAAGTTGGCTATGTGCTTTCCATAACTATTTATTTAAACACAAGGTGATTTACAACTTAGACTCTGCTAACCTTTTCTCCATTCTTGGCAAGTATCTATGTTTGTAATGATTCTTTAACTATGTTTTGTAACTCAGAGATTTCACTAAGTTTGAGTATCTTTCCTCCTTAATCAGGGTTAATGAGGATGTTATTAAACTTTAAGATCAGTTAGATGGAAATGACTTTTAACTTAATCAAATCTTCTGTTCCTATATGAACTTAAAATTCTAAAATAATGTATATCATCAAAAATTGTGTTTGAATACGATTAACTTGGCACACCAGTATGTCCCTGGAGTCTGGCACATAGTAGGGAGTATTCTGTTTTTAAATGAACATCAGAAAGGAACTTGGGGATAGAGGGCTTCAAACATATTCACTGTATTTCATGTACTTTGTAGTATTATTTGGATAAGAATGGGTGTATAGGAATTTATATATACCATAAAATTAGATTATGACTTACCAGCTATATTAAAAGGAACTGTATATCAGTGTTCATTGGCTTTATCTGCACAAATTAAGCCTGTTTGAAGTTTTTCTAACAATAAGATCTGTTAATTAGCCCAGTTACTCACAGCTTGGTTAAGCTTATACAAGTAAACATATTGCCTATTGACTCAATTCTGGTCTAATTCAGAAAGGGAGCTGCCTTAGGCTCTAAAATTAGAAAGTCATTACCTAAATAGGCTGATTTTGACTTTTAATCTAGGGAGTTTGATGAATTCCAAACACTTTTGCCAGTGTCATTAATTTACCTTATCTAGCCAGGATGGAAAAGGATGTGGATAACGTAGGCAACCCATTACCATCCTTGATAAAACTTTAAGAGTCATTCTGGCTAAAACAGGAAAGCCAAGAGTCCCCTGGCTGTGCACAATGAGCAAAAAGCACCATTCGGGTCTTTCTGTAGCTCCTGCATCCCTAAACTTAGACTGAAACCGATGCTCACTGACCTCCTAAATGTGAGAGTAAATCGTCCACCTCTGCCTTCTAGGGATATGACATCAGTGCTAAGGACCTAACATGGTGTCTTAGGTTGAGGGCTAAAGTCTATAATTCATTATTGTGTGGAGTGGTAGATCATCTGAAACCCACCTGCAGGCACTGCTCCTGTAGCTCCAGTTTCATCATGCAAATTGGCTGTAACAGAATCGAGTAATCGAGGGGCATAATTTACATTCTGAGGACGAGCATAGGTTATAACGAACATGCTTGGAAATTAGCATTATTCCTCGAGGAGGGGGTATGGCGGAGCTGTTAAGTGCTTCTTTTGGGTAGGTCCGTGCTTTGTTTTTCACTATAATTGATGACAAAAGTGAGAAACTGGAAAAAGCTTGTGCTGATGGGTGGCTCAGGGGTGGGGAAAGGAGGGACTCTTGCGTGGTCCTCAGCTAGATACACTCAAAGGCAGCAGCATTCATTCGGGGACATTTTTATTTTATAGCTATGAAAGAAACACTTCTTTTAGAAAAGTGAAGCTTATGTTAACAGTTTGTAGCCCTCTCTCCCCTAGTTCCTTTCTGATGTTCATTTAAAAACAGAATGCCTGTGGTCCCCGCTGTGTGCCAGGCTCTAGGGACATATTTGTGTGACAAGTTAATTGTATTCAAACACAATTTTTGATAATATATATTATTTTAGAATTTTAAGTTTATTTAGGAACAGGAGGTTGTTTTAGGGCCACCATTCTCTCATTACAGCATAACAGACTGTGTTTCTAATTCTGGAACTCTCCAAATGTACTCTGGGTTTCCCATGTTTTCTCTTTATTCCTTTCTCTACCTTTAATGTATGCAACTCAACAAGCATTATCTGAGTACTCACCATGGTCTGAATCCTGAGAAATCTGGGGAGAAGGAGATAAAGAAGATCCAGTTCCTGCCTTTGTGGAGCTCACAGTCTATCAGACTCTAAATCAGGGGTTCCCAACCTATGGTGAGTTGTATAAATATTTTATTATATATTATAATGTAATCATAATAGAAATAAAGTGCATAATAAATGTAATGTGCTTGAATCATCCAGAAACCATCCCCCACCTCTGACTGGTCTGTGGAAAAATTGTCCTCCATGAAAATGGTCCCTGGTGCCAAAAAGGTTGGGGACTGCTGCTCTAAATGATAAGCAAATAATGAATCATACCATTGCGTGAAAAGACAGGAATAGAGGTTTGCCAAATGTCCTTTGGAGAGTAAGCCACATGCCAGAGAGCCAGGAAAGCTTTGAAGGGGTCTCAGCAACCCAAATGAGATAAAAATATCCAACTTATAGATACTTTGGGAATTGAGTGAGATACTCTATTTAGACTACTCAGCACATGGTAATCCTCCACAGTTGTTAGTTATTATGATGATGACAAGTTAACTTTGATTCTTAGACTAGAGAAATTTCATTTAAAACTATCTTAATGCCCTAAGATTGAACTACTGTCTAATTTCTTTTCACTCTCTCCCTTTAAAAAATGCCTCCTTATCCATTTTTCTTCTTCCTCCACTCTAGAATACTTGTCTATCAAGTTGGACAAATTAAAACAAAAGATTTAAGGCAGAGGTAGGGCAGAAAGTGGAATGGGAAAATGAAGGCAAATGGAAATTTGTATATTGCAATTCTGCATGTGTCTTTGTCCACAGAAATTGGAAATTATAAAGGAAAGTGCCCCGAGAATGTAGGATGTTTCTCTTCTGCTATATTTGCTTCTGCTGTATCTGACAATAATAAGATCTGTCAGTGGGGACTGGATTGGGTTTTCCAGGCCATGAATAGAAAGTATGACACACATCATTCTCAGCATGTTCGTAGTCTTGAGCCCGAAGACAACAAGTGGATTTGGAATAATAGAGTTCATTTGTACTTACAAGAATTTTGGGGAAAAGTACTTAATATAACTTTTACATACAACATATAAAATAATATATTTTTCTAGGGATAAACAATTTAGGGATAGTGATATACTTGTTAGATTTAAGTATATACCATCTTTTAAAAATATTTAGAGCATTAATAAACTGCTTGCAAATGAGCATATACAGCTGTAGTCTTACTATATCTATGACATTTAGTATTCTATTTTTCTAAGAAGCTGAATATGTGTAAGAGGCATTACCATACAGAGGTTAAGAGCACAAAGTCTGTCACGAGCTATATGACCTCAAAGCATCATCTTCCTCATCTCTAAAATGAGAGCAATAACAGTTATGTCTCATGTTTTGTGAGGTTTAAATTGGGAAATGCTCTTGCTATCATTATTAGTACACAGTAAGCATTCGGTGAATTTTAGCTATCACCAAGTTATTATGTAACATCTGTAATTATCAAGTAACGTCTGAACATAATATGTAGCATTCATATCCTAAAGACACAGATGTTACCTTCTTGTAAAAATGCTCTATTTCATTCTTCAGTCTTTTTTGAGGATAAGGAATATAACTATGGTAATGTTTCTGTATAACTTTTTAGTTTAAGAAGCTCTTTGTTTTACGGATGCTTGGGTGTGTTCCACACCTTGGGGGCTGGGGACATGGCTTTTCCCATTACTTCTGCCACAGAAGTCTCACCTGGTACTCAGCCTAATTTAAATGCACTAGGTGGGTTCAGGCCCTATCGCTCATTTGGGTCTGTCATAAAATCAACACTCCTTCTGTGACTTGGGCAATCTGCCTCAGAGAAGACCAAGCCAGCAGAAATGCATGCTGCCTGCCAATGTGGGGCTTGACCTGGAGTCTGAACAGAAGGAAATTTTTCTCTGACTGTGCCAGGTTTTGGTAGCAGCATGTTGGGCCATGTTATGCAGACCTGGCGCTTGGGACCTGAGCTGGAAGTCCATGCTTTTTGATTCTGCCACACCTGCCAGCCTCCCCAGGTGGTTGGATGTGTTGAGAGACTTGGTTAATCTTATTCTTTATTTATGAGTTGGTATTCCACAGGAGAGAAGCTTCTAGAAGTGCCACTTCTAGAAGTAAGCAGCCAGAAGTCCAGGAGATAAAGGGCAAATTTTAGTTGAGATGTTGAGAAATATTTATCTCTGAGGATTTTGTTGTGATTGTTTCAGATTGATCTGACCAAGTTTGTAGAATGCCTTAAAACTTCTAATTCATCTTTCATCTGTCAATTAGCTGTTGCCCTGCCCGCCTTTGTTATGAGCAGTGCCATCATCTTCCGTTTCACAAGGACATGCAGTGACTGACGTTACTAGCTCTAGGTGCTCACAAGAGTGGAGGAGCTCTAGCTTGGGCTAATGTAATGAGCTGGTGAGACGGTGCTGTGTGTTTAGGAACCATTTTTTCCAGCACGGGTCTGGTGACATTTTAATTTGTCTACATGCAGATTCTGAATCAGTAATTTTGGCTAGACTGACTTATCATGTCATTCAAAAAAAATCAGTTGCTGATAATTCTTTTCAGTATATTTTCTTGGTTCTCTTAATCAACTAAATCTATTGACTATATGGTATTATAAAAAAGGCCCAATGGCAGTTTCTTATGGCAGTCAAGTGGAAAGAGAAAAGAACAGAGCTCAAGCCTCATTTTCTCCCTTACTATTAATAAAATATAGGGTTTAATGCCAACTTCACAGGTTTTAATAAGATAATTTTAATAAGGAAATATTTGAGGGATTAAATAAAAATGCTTTATAAAGTGTATAGCCTAGTATGAAAGTAAAGTGTTAAATTTATCAGCGTACCATTAGGCTCATTACCTTATTTTCTTGAGGCTTTCTGTGCTTCATTTCCATTAAATATTCCAAGATTCTTTTGAAGCCTTCTGCACATAGGTTACATTTATTACTAAAGCTACAGTCATTATCCCCTTTGGATAAACGCATTGCCTACCATATTGCCTTGGCATGGGAAGGGAAAAGAGCTAATGAGAACATTTTGAAATATCACATGAACTGTGGATCAATCAGTTCCTGTTTTGGTCAATAACCATCAGTCTCTAGCTGATTACTTCTCTCAGACCCACTTTTCTATTTCCTATGCATTATGTCATCCTGGACTCATAGTTTTCTAGCCCTGTGGGCCTTGGGAAGAAGGTAGGTCCATTAACATAAATAGAGCAATTAGGGAGAGAAGGTGATAAGTTTATTGAGATGTATTAAATTTTATATAAAGGCAGGACATTTCCGAAATGGAGCTTGTATTGGAGAGAAGAGTCTGATTGGAGTTACAGATATGGAATCATCCAGCTAGAAATTATAGCTTAAGCTGAGGGAGTGAAGGGGGTCCTGGAGGAGAGGGAAGGGTATGTGTGAGTGGGGGAGAGAGAGAGAAGAGAAGAGAAGAAGGGAAGAAAGGGACAGGGGAGGGGACAGAGCCATAGGTCAAATGATGGGAGAGAGAAGTCAACAGAAGAGATGTATATATACACTTTTTTAAAAAAGAGAGTGAGAACAAAAGCCCTTTAATCCTTTGGGATGAGACCCAGCTGCTGGTTACCTTGATGCTCAAACTTTCCTTCCCATCCCCATCTCCATCATTATCACGAAAGGAAGCCATACGTCTTTAAAGCGAATATTTTTGTGAAATTAAGGTGTTGTCAAGGAAAAAAAACCCATAATAAATCTGATATTTTTGGATCTTTCTCATTCCCCATCCCTTTGATGGTGATTTTTAAAAACATTTAGAGAAATTATATAAACTGCAGTGCCAAAAGGAAGTTCAGAAATGTAAGAATACTGAATCAACACTACTAATATGTTTATTTTCTTGTGATTCTTTTGCTTCATGTTCGGAGCTGATAGCAACAGAGACGTGCAAGTAAGGGTGTGAGACTTGTTTTCAGCTGGCATTCATTCTTAGCGGTTGATGCCAATGGTGCCAATGGTTACAATGTTATAAATATCATTTCTGTCTATATTTAGCCCAATGACCTCCCACTCCCCTTCTCTCCCTCCCGCAATCTAAACAAATTACCTTTTCCTAGATTGTCCCATGCCTCTTTCTAATAATACCAGGGCCCATCACCTAGGGTGACAGGAATGAATGTCAGAGACATCTTCATGCCCTAAAATAAATTCTTCAAAGTTCAAGCGTATTGTTTCATGGAAAGAATACAAACCCAGCCAACTTCCATGGGAAGATAAACTGCTTTTTCCCCGTTTCAAAAATAAACCTTCAAGTTGAAAAATAATCAAAGCTCTGCCTGTGAGTTAGTTGAAAGTTTGTAAAGGCAACATCTATTTTGCAATTGGTGTCTGCAGAACTTGTTGGAATTAAAAAAGGACTATGACAGCTGACTTCTTTATTTTGTAAAACAAAGGAGGCTAACATTACCAACATTTCTTATGTGTACATCTTATCTAATTGGAAGTCTTTGGGTAAATTTTTTCTTAGAGTTCTTTGGTATCCTTTGTAGTTAATGTGAAACTCTATTTCAAGCTTCATTATACTCTTCTGTTCTGTGTGTGAACAGCCAGATCCATAAGAAAATTACTGTTATTTTGTTTTCCCTGCTTTGTTTGGGCTTCAAAAAGGTCTTGTGGTAGGCTGAATAATAGTCTCCAAAGATACCCAGGTCCTAATTTCTGGAACCTGTAAACATTTCCTTATATGGCAAAAGGGACTTTGCAGATGTGATTACGTTTAGGATCTTGAGATGGAAGAATTATCCTGGATTATTCTGATGGTCTCTAAATGTAATCACATGTGTCCTAGTGAGAGGACGGCAGAGGGAGACGAAGTAGGAGATGTGGCAATGGAAGTAAGGGTTGGAGTGATTCAAGGACGAGGACATGAGCCAAGGAACGGAGGAGGTCTCTGGAAGCTGGAATAGGGAAGAAAATGGATTCTTCCCTAGAGTCTGTAGAAGGAACCAGTCCTGCCTGATGTTAGGCTTCTGACTTCCAGAATTGTAAGAGACTAACTACATTTGTTTTATTTGAAACCACCATGTTTGTAGTGATTTGTTACAGCAGCCATGGGAGACTGATACAGGCATCTTTTTCCTTCCCCTGAAACCAGCTTTACTACCAGGACCAAGAGCTTTGTGTGGGAAATTAAGGCTCACTAATAGGCCATTTCCCTGGAGAATGGAGCCTCCCTAGGGAGAGAAAAGAGGTTATATTCCTATTGTTTCTCTTGTGTTTTTTCTTTCCTCTCATGCAAATAGAGTGCTCAAGGTTTTAGGGTTCCATCTTGGACAGTGCTCTTGCCCTTGGAGGACCAAATAGGATTAGAGTGGTACCTGGAACAAAGGCAAAATTGAGTGGCTTGCTTGGAGTTTTTCACCTCTAGCTTCTTGAGCCATCTGGTAGATGATGGCTAAAAACCTCGTGAGTATATTAAGAAGTGAAAAAGCCATTTATTTAACACAGGAAAAGCTGACAACCACTGAGAATCAGAAATGCTGTGTCTGAGAGGGAGCTCTTCTGCCTTGACCCCCTGGGCTCGCTTTCATTAGGAACAAAAGTAACAAAGAAAAAATAAACCAAAATAAAATAAAACTAATTAAGTCAGCTTTTTACCTCAATCTTTGTAGTCGGTTGATTAGTACCCCCCAAAATTCATGTCTACCTTAACCTAAGAAAGTTGAACTCACAGAATCAGAGAGTAGAATGGTGGTTACCAGGGGTTGGGGGAGCAGGTAAGGGGAGATATTGGTCAAAGGATACAAAATTTCAGTTAGATAGGAGGAATAAGTTCAATAGATCTATTGTACATCCTGGTAACTACAGTTAATAACAAAATATTATATTTTTGATCATGCTTGAGAGTAGATTTTAAGTGTTCTCATCAAAAAAATAAGTATGTGAGGTAATGCATATGTTAATTAGCTAGATCTAGCTATTTCATAACATGTACATATTCTAAAACATTTTATATGATAACTACATATAATTTTTATGTGTCAATTTAGAAAATAAATTAATTTAAAAAAATTATATCCGTCTGGAAACTCAGAATGTGACCTTATTTGGAAAGAGAAGGTCTTTGCAGATGGAATGAGTTAAGAATCTCAAGATGATATCATACTGGATTTAGAGTGGATCTTAAATCCAATGAATGGTGTCGTATAAGAGGAGGACACGAGACACAGACACAGAGAGATGAAAGCCATGAAGGTGGAGGCAGAACTTGGAGTGATGCAGCTGTGAGACAAGTAAGGCCAGCGATTACTGGGAGCCACCAGAAGCTAGGAAGAGGCAAGCAAGGGTTTTCCCTTAGAGCTTTCACAGGGAGCATGGCCCTGACAAAATCTTGATTTTAGACTTAAGCCCCCAGAACTGTAGGAGAATAAATTACTGTTGGTTTAAGCCATCAAACCACAGATCCATGAGGCTCAAAGAACAAAGAAGAATTCTCTTCTGGGCAGAATAATGTTTCAGTATTGCCCCCTGGTGAAGTCTTTCCCCTGGAGAGTAGCTTTAGTTATGAGCTGGTGAGGGTGGAGCATGATGGGGAGGGAGGCTGCAGACAGCGAGAGGGAGAGAAGGACTCATGACCTGAGTGCCTGCAGAGGAGACCTGGACGAGATGGCTGCTCAGGAAAGAAAGTCAGGAAGGGCTGCCGGCTTGTCTCAACCCAAGAAATGGGCAAATGTGGTAGGACCAGAAAAGAGAAATTTAAAAAGGGAGGGTCACCAAAGTTGACAAACGTTACCTACTGTCTTCAAAGCCTTTCATTTGCCATGCTGCTGCCCCCTTGGGGGAATGCCTGGGGATCATATGGCATAATTCCCTTACAAAATAACGTTCATTTTTGGAATTTACTTAATAAATGTCTGTGTGGCCAAAAAATTCTTTTCCTCTGTGCTTATACGAGCAAATAGTTTATTTTCTGTCTTATATTCTCATATCTTCCCAGGGAATATACATTTTATTTATCATTTGTTCTCAAAGTTACGAACCTAACACAAAAGTATAATAATTAGATTGTTGGCTCTGCCATCCTGCACTGGCCATGAGTGGTCTGATCTTGGACAAGTTATTTAACTTCTTTAACCTTCAGTTCTTTATCTGTAAAGTCTGGATAACACATACCCCACGGAGTTATTGTGAGGTTTCAATGAGATAATATATGTAATATGATTGGTTAGTGCTAGACACTGGCCTGGTAAATAGTAAGTACTAAATAATGTGTAGTTACTATTATTATTGCTGCTTTTCCTATTAATATATATGATTTTTTTTTTCCTATGAGAAAATCCAGCTATGATCCAAAATGGTGAGATGCTACTTCTGGGTTCTCCCCCAAATTTCAGTTTATATGATTTGCTTCTAGTATAGTTATCAACACTAGTTCATAAAGACATATGTAGTACATGTACATAAACACAGGTGTTTATGCATGCTTCTATATACATATATATCTGTATATACACAAACACTTGTATTTTCTTGGAAAAAAGTTCTGGAAGGATACACCAAAAATTATTTATGTTAGTTATCACTGTAGAGTTAAGGAGGAAAATGGAAAGAATAATAAGAAAATTTAAAGTTTTACTTTTTGTTTTATGGTTTTTCTATTGTGTTTAATTTTTTATGTCATGAACAACATTACTCTCTATAATAAAAATCACTTCAATGCTTGATATATATCAATTATGTATACATGTATCCAGATATATATCAGAATTTTCATTCCAATGAATCTTTTATGTTTTGCTTTTTTAAAATACTAAATCAAGAGAAAGCATCCATTAAATTGTATTTTTCAAAGCAGAAATAAAACTTGCATGTGTATAATTGACGACCTTTAAAACATACATATACATGACAAATACATAAGCAAAGATTATGGTATTTAAGTTAAATGATGTTTCAATTATTGTGGTATAAAATGGTTTTATTTGTGGTAAGATGAATAGAAAACATTATTGACATCAAAGTGATTTAACAAAAAGTAACAAAAAGTAGTTACTATTATTATTGCTTCTTTTCCTATTAATATATATGATTTTTTTTTCCTATGAGAAAATCCAGCCATGATCCAAAATAGTGAGATTCTACTTCTGAGTTCTCCCC
Organism: Avahi laniger; assembly: GCA_963575035.1. Lineage (NCBI taxonomy): Eukaryota > Metazoa > Chordata > Mammalia > Primates > Indriidae > Avahi > Avahi laniger. The sequence goes on along the minus strand of CAUYSK010118874.1, from coordinate 59,575 downwards.
CAAATTGGTCAAAGGACATAAAATTCCAGTTAGGAGGAATAAGTTCACAAGATCTATTGTACATCATGGTGACTGCAGTAAATGATAATATATTGTATATTCAAAAATTGTTGAAAGGATAGATTTTAAATGTTTTGGCCCCCCCAAAAATAATAAGTATGTGTGCTAATGCACATGTTAATTAGTTCAATGTACCCATTCCACAATGTACACATATTCAAAACATGTACATCATAAATATGTATATTTTTTATTTGTTAGTTAAAAATTAAAGAAAGAAAAAGTACAAAAATAAATATGAGGAACTGTTTTGGACATGCTGTTGGAAGCTTTTCAACAACAGGAAAGTGTTAGGGATGCAAATGTGCTTTTTCCTGTTGTCAGACTCTTGACTGGAAATCACGTCCGGAGAATACCGCGGAGGCTTCTGCAGGGCGGAGGGCACAATTCTCTGTTTTATCAAAAGGACACAAATCCTTTTGGTTATCTGACCGAATGCTTCATATGCAAGTTCAGACCTTTCAGGAAAAAATAAAATGCCCAGTTAACACCCTCCTTTTTTAAAAAGAGATAAACATATCCTTCAGGGTATTTTAGTGAACACGTACAGCAAATCCAGCGCTCTCTTTTGTCATGCACTCAGGATCCAGACTTAAGCACCCATAAAGCCTCTGTAAGCCTTTCCCAGGCACTAAGGCTCTTTGCATGCTCCACTGGGACCAGACACAATGAAAATCTTGACTAGCACTTGGAATTTAGCTCACATAGGGGTGGGCTAAGTTATATCAAAACAGGTTTTCTGGTGCAATGATGATGATCTGAACCATGAAAAATATGTTATTAGCACCGTCAGTTTACATTCTTCCCCAGTGAATGAACACAAGCCCTGGAGTTATATGCTAATATTCCCCTCCAATCTGTAGGTTTAAACAGGTTGTCTTTCTGAGAGACTAAAGTACTGGGGATGTTTTGAAGACATAAACTTTGTCTGATTTCATTGGTCCAGACTGTACTGCTAACTCTAGGTTAGACCCGAGTGTGCAACTGATCACAAGGTAGGGTCAGCAGGGGTGAGATAGGGGAGAGGACTCTTACTGGAATATGAGAGCTAGAAAGGCCTTTATAAAATGTACACCAACTTTCCCTTTTTCATATGAGGATCTTGAGGCCTAGACACATGGTACCAGTTATCTAAGGGAATAACATTTACTTAAAGATAAATCACACTATTTGGTATTCAGATAATTACTGAATATTTATTACGAGATAACATTTGGTTTCTTGAGTAGTTCAAATTGATACATGTTGCATCTGTAAAGACAAATCAACTGGTCAGAATTGAAAAGCCTTCCTCTTATTTATTTGTTTATTTGATAATGGATTTAGTCTTACTACTAAATTGTATGTCCTATATGGGGCTGATGAGCCATTTTGGCTTTTTAATTGTTGGTTCAATTGGCTTTGTATTGACAAATATCTTCAGTGATTAGTGGATGCAAATAGGAGATCTGTGGGCTGGCAGACTACAGTCGTTCTATGATGACTTTTGAGCGCCTTCTGTGAAGCTCTGCATAAAACAAGAGACTGCAAGAGAGAGAGAGAGATCTGGTGTCTCTTCCTCTTCTTTTAAGGGTACTAGTCCTATAGGATGAGAGTTCCATTCTATAGGTCTTATTTGACCTTAATTACCTCCTTAAAGACCTTGACTCAAAATCCATTACAGTTTAGGACTTCAATGTATAAATCTTGGGGGAGCATAATTCAATCAATAACTCCAGAAGAGCTAGAGTGTGAACCTGAGTCTGCCTGACTTTGAAATTCACACTTGTTCTATGATACCTGCTGCTTCTTAGTGTATGAAATGGCAATAGTGGTATGTTCCCCTATCAAATTAATGGTTTTTTTGTACCATAATTCCAAATTAACTCTATTGCACTCTCCCTCCCACCCCCTTCCCATGATAGGTAGGAATGGCTGAAAATCCTAACTAAATGGTACAAGATAAAATATTTGGCTATTACTGGTATACTTTAGGTCCAGAAAGGAGATTCCTTCTGGGACTGTGAGTGCTTGTGTGCTGACTTCTCATGTCAGATTCAAGCTCCAACTGTTAGAACTTGACAAACAGGTGACACCATCTACTCATTCCAAGCAAGCACAGTCATTTAACATTCACTCGATCCACAGAAAAATGTATTGAGTGCTTACTATGTGCTAGATGCTCTCCTAAGGGCTGGAAATATGGCAGCAGAAGAGAGTGATAAGGTCCTTGCTCTCACGGGAAAGAGGGGAAGGTAAGCAAAGAAATGAGAATTTCATGCAAGATTGGTGCTCTGAAGAAAATGAAGTAATGTAATGGGATAAAGGGGCCTGGAGTGGATTAGCACTAGTTTGGTGGTCAGGGAAGGCCTCTTTGCTATGGTGACATTTGAGCTAAAGCCTGAATGGTGAGAAGGGGATAGTCATGCAAAGATTTGGGAGTTAAATGGTCCAGGAAGAGGAATAGTAAAAGCAAAGGCTTTGAGGGGGAAAATATGATTTGCTCCATGATCAAAGCAGAGCGGTGGTGGTTCAAGATGAGATGGGAAAAGTCGACCACGGCCAGATTGGAAAAGATCTGGTACACTGTGGGAAGGAGATTGGCATTTATTTCAAGTGCAATGTGACCCTTTTGGAAGGTGTTGTACAAAAGGGTGACATGATATGATTGGCATTTGTAAATAACATCTTAGCAGAGTACACACACCACTTTCAACAGTTGCCATTTTGTGTCTCTCTTTGCCATGATTATCTTCCTCCAAGGCAAAAAGGGCAACACATTCTGCAGAGTCAACAATTTAGAATTCATTTTTGAGGAGCTGCTGTACCAAAATATCAAAATAGGGTAACAATGCAAATCTATTTACGCTTTGCTTGTAGCTAATCCATGTCTAGTGAGTGGAGAAGCTTGGCCACCTGTCTGGCATTGCCCATCTTGTTTTGCCATCGTTCAGATAATCTTGATTTTGTTCTAATAAGAAGTGATCTGCAGCTTCCTTTCTTCCTTACTGTCTCCCTTCTCTCCTTGTATCCACCCTTCTTTCCCCCCTGCTAATGAGGGAGGCATTCTGTTTTTCTGTCAATAGGTGCTATTTTCTCCATGCAGATTCAGCCTGTTCCAGTTCTGTTTTCTGGGCACTGATTTCATTGTCTGCTTATGATCTTCTCCAGTTAGCAGAATTCAAAAGCCATGATGGGAGGAAGTCTGAACGCAGCAAATATTTGCTGCTGGCCCGAGGTAGTTGCTATGAGCCAGACGTACTGGAGGGTTCTTGGCAGAGGGACTTTGTCTCCTCCACCTGTGGGCACTCCTCCTTTCTGTACTCTGATGGCACCTGTTCTGGGACAGCTGGTGTGGTTTGGGGACATCTGAAGCTGTTAAAGTCATATGTATCACCCAGCAGGGAGGCAGGGAGAATAAGAAATATACCAGAGGTACTAGGAAAGAAATCCAGCAGATCGAAGTTGAGAAATTGGGGACAGGATGGGGGAAAAAAAGGAAAATTTAGAGGGCAATGCTGTAGATGACAGCAGGATTTGAGGGAACACAGGAGAGCATTCTAATTAAATATGAAGAAATAACAAATAAACGATGGAGCAAGGGTAAGGGAGAGGGACAGGATAGGCTATTAGTGCCTGTTCCCTGATGTGTCCCTGACACTGAGAGCGCAAGTCTTTGCCACACCCCTCTCAGGAAAGAGGCTGTTTTGTGCATGTGACAGCACAGCTTTCTGGCAGGGCTCGCTGGGTCCCGGTAGCAGCACAGCATTAATTAATCAAGTGTGATTTTATGAGGATCATCATTGTGAAAACCTGAGTGGCCTTCTTTCTCCTGCGGGGCCATATACTAAACTGTGCAGACAATCCCCAAAGTCCATCAGTGTGGAAAAATGCCTCTAAACGTCTCTCTCTCTCTCCTTTTTTTTTCCTTCTTCTTTTTTTTTTGGTGCCCTGTGTACCTTGTGGGTTTGTTTATCTTAGAGGAAAGTGAAGTATAAATTAAAATAAATAGAGCTACAAAGGAACTCAATTGTTTTATACTACACATGCTATCTATCTATATAATTATATTAAAATATGATATCAACATATTAAAAAGCAAACTTGTTGTATGGCAATATATATATATTTTAGTAACCTAATAAATAATAAGATCTACTGATGGGTCTAATAACTTCCATTATATTGAAGCAGTATGAGCATATTTTGAGTCACCTGGCCTAATTATATCTGTGATTTCTGTTAGTGGCAAAGTAACAGGTACCATTAATTCCACTATGGTTTTTTCATTATTCATAATTAAATAACATGCTACATTTCAGTTAGTTGTTAGTCAAAATAAAGACATATATATACCAATGAAGTTCACAGACCTCCTATATTCTATCCTTGGACCTCAGGTTAAGAGTTAAGAATCTCTGTCTACCCCAAGGTAGAAAGATTAGGTGGCAAGACTATTCTCAAATTGGGAGGATATACTCTGGTTCTGGGTTCTTTCTCTAAAGGATACTTGAGGAATTAGGATAATTTTGATGATACCTGGCAGCTGAAAGAATTCTGAAGGTATACTGGGTAATCAGTGCTGAAGGACATCACCAGAATCACCTGGACTAAAGCTCAGAACCCATAGGTCTCTTGGAAATGACCTGCTTCCCCAGTGAGCCGTAATTTTGGCCTTAGGAGAAACCTAGGCCAAACCTAGGCAGGACGACTGTGGGCTGATGTCATTCCTCCGTGTACATCATAATGGCACCATGGTGGCTACAACCAAGCCTCCCATGTCAAGGTGTTTGTTCAAGAAGAAATGAAATTGATTTTCTTTGCTCTCTATTGGGATGATTCCTGCTCTGGGCCAGTTTTCACTGGTAAATATCAGACTGAGGTAACTCATATGGTACCAGACATGAAGGAGCCAATGTGCATGATTTGAGAGATGCTGAACGCTGTTTCACAGGAGGGGCAGAGGGACTGCAGAGCGGGCTGCCTGCTTCCTGCCCAGGATGCCAGGGCACTCTTCTTACTGCTGGAGCACAGAGGAATGTGGTCTCACCAGGGCCTGAGACAAGGATGGTCGAGTTGGAGAGACAGAGTGTGGGCCCAGAAAACCAAGACTCAGATCTCCCATGATCGGTATGATAAGTCCTGGAGCTCAAAGAGGTCATTTTGCTACATAAGCCACTGAGGTGCTCACGAAAGGGGATCCAGAGCAGACCCTCTTGAAGTCTGCCAGTAGCTTCTCATGACAAGCAGAGCAAAACCAAACTCCTTTGAGGTTGGAGAGGCCCCCTGTCAACTGGCTCTGGCCTTTCCCCTCGGCCTCATCCTCTTCTCTCCTGTCCCATGTTCACTACTCTCCAGCTAAGTCTTGTCGAAGACTTTGCTCTTGCTTTCCCTTCTGATGACAACTCTCCCTCTTCACACCCTTGCATTTGCTGTTCCCATGGCCTGAAACTTTCCTCAGACATTCACCTCACCCGCCTCAGATTTCTTCTCAACTGTCACCCTCCAGAAAGCCTTTTCTGCCCATAGTGTTTAAAAGTACCTCCTTCTCCTTTGCCCTCCTGCCCTCCACCCCTAATTTTTTCTCTTGTCTTTATCTCAATCTGCATCACTTTATTTTATTCATTTATTTATTTCGGTGTTTTGTTCACTGCTGTAGCCACAGTTCCCAGAACAGTGTTTGGCACATAGTAGACACTCGATACGATTTTGAAGATGTGAATCTTCTGTCATGTGGGACAGCTGTTTGGGAGAAGGGTTCTGGAGGTCTGGCTTCTCTGTAGATGGAGGTTTAGCCACCCCAGAAGTTTTATAACCACAGTCTGTATGTAGCCTACTTTCAGAGGTGTTACAATTCCTCAGTCCTTTCAGGATCTTGAGATGAACTTGATCTTTATTTGTTCTGGTTCTCAATCCTCTAACCCCAACAGACTTAGATTCCAAACTTTCTTCATCTTCTTCTTCTTATTTTTTTTTTTAAGAGACAAAGTCTCACTCTGTCACCTAGGCTAAAGTGACAGTGGCACCATCATAGCTCACTGCAGCCTTGAACTTCTGGGCTCAAACAATCTTCCTGCCTCAGCCTCCAGAGCAGCTGAGATTATAGGCATGAGCCACCACATCCAGCCTTAGATTCCAAACTTTCTCACGTCTGCAAAATCAGTTACCACTTACCTATTTCTTTACAAAATTTTGTAGTCTTCTCTTCCTTTCTTGTTTTCTGGCCCTACCAGTTCACAGCTCTGCCTGATGAGTAATTTTGCTATTTGCTCCAGTGTAAAGAAAATAACAAACATGAATACTCTGGACTCTCCTTATATGGATCTGAAATGGTACACTCAGGAGAAAGTGAGATTACTGGAGGGTTCAAATAGGTTGTGTGACTGTATGCAAGAGATGTTGTAGAGGAGATGGAAGCCTTGGATGTGTGTTTGGACCAGATTATCTTTTTGGTGACTTTCAACCAGAAAAGTCATGATTCAGTGATTTTGTGAAATACTCTGAACTGCTGGACAAAAGGTGCTATGGACACAAAGAGCGTTGCTATTAGCTCCATGTTTTGAAGAGATGTTATAATCTTTGTTCATTTTCAGTTTCATTATTCATTTGAGCTTAGTGAATTTTCTCACCAGCTCCCCTTTTGTATTATCACAATATCTAACAGCTTTAATCAGCCAATTTGTCTTGACAAAAATTACATGCATGGCTGTCCCTATTCATAACACTATTTTGTTTTTTAAATCTCCATTCAACCATAGCCTTCCTCTCAAAGAATATCTGATATGTATATTTGGTCCCAGTGTTTTGATTTTGCCAAAAGGTCCTTTATCTGTTTTCCACAAGCATAACCTGGTGTAATACTCATTGTCTAGAACATTGTTTTTAATCACTCCATATTCATGTGGAACTCTGAGGTAGCTCCATTATCAAGATTCAAAATGAACCAGCATTACTTAATAGAATCTTTAAGTAGATTATTAGAAGTAATTTTATTTCCTTGTGCTATTTAGTTTCACGCTCCTATTTTGTCAAGAATATTTCCCTTTTATCTGGCCTTGTCAGATTTGGTTAATAGACAGGAGTGCATTCATAAGATAAAGTTCTTAGTCACTGTTAGAATCTTAGATGTAGCTCAGTGTTTTGTCTATGTTGGAGTTATCTGGAATACCGGTTGTATATTTTAAATTGGTTCCATTACTTTCTTGTTGGTTAAACTTTCAGCCCTATTACCAAAAAGCTCAAGTACTCTGAACTTCTAGTGATCTACCTTCACAGAATTTATAGTATACACGTCTTGTCTTGAATTGGTATTTTAAACTTTGTTTTGGGAGATGATGGTGCTTGCACAAGTTTCTAAACCAACTCAACCACGATCTTCTAGCGGGGCTGCACAGTAGTTGGAGCCTTGTAAACTAGAGAGAGTAAGTCTATTGTTACATATTTTGCCTCCCAAAGTAGAAATGCAAGCTGGCTAATGAATTCATCTTTAGTCCTTTGCATAATCAACCCCAGGCTGGTAAAAGGAATGCTAAAGATACGGATACTTTTTGGGGGTTCCATTTTAAAATACAATTTGTTTATTTGAAAAGCATCTGTATATGGCAGCTTGCCCCTAAAATCTTTCACTTCATTTTGCTTTGATCAGTCAAAATCAGAGGACTTTCCCTTTGTTGTATTTCACGATATTTTATGGAGAACTACCCTCAGATTAGAGCAGGTGTTGGGGTTCTATTCCTGGGTCTACTTCTCACAGACATTCTGCTTAGTATCACCCAACTTCAATTTATGTGCATGAAAAATTAAATTTCAAATGCCAATCTTTGGAGCATTGAAGTATTTTGGGTACACATCTAAAGCAAATAGAAAATATAGCCCAAAAAACTAAGGTGAAATAATTTTAAAACTGTCCACTATTTAGTGTCATATTTCTCTGCCTTTACCATTAGCATGAATACTTTACGTCTATGTATTAGCATTACAGACATTTTATAGATAGGAGACTAGTAGAACTTAATTATAACTCTTAATCTGTGAATGACTACTTAATTCCTCAGATCTTCAACTTTCCTATTTACCCACTGAAACAAATACAGATATATTTAGGTTTTTTTTTTTTTTTGAGACAGAGTCTCACTCTTTTGCCTGGGCTATAGTGAGTGCCGTGGCGTCAGCCTAGCTCACAGCAACCTCACACTCCTGGGCTCAAGTGATCCTTCTGCCTCAGCCTTTCGAGTGGCTGGGACTACAGGCATGTGCCACCATGCCCAGGTAATTTTTTTTTCTATGTACTTTTAGTTGGCCGATTAATTTCTTTCTAATTTTAGTAGAGGCAGGGTCTCGCTCTTGTTCAGGCTGGTCTCGAACTCCTGAGCTCAAACAATCCGCCCGCCTCGGCCTCCCAGAGTGCTAGGATTACAGGCATGAGCCACCACGCCCGGCCTATAACATGCATTTTTGAGCATAAGTGTAACTTATGTGACTTTATGCTTTTTTTTTTTTTGTAGTTTTTTTTCTTTTTTTGAGACAGAGTCTTACTCTGTTGCCCTCGCTAGAGTGAGTGCCGTGGCATCAGCCTAGCTCACAGCAACCTCAAACTCCTGGGCTCAAGCGATCCTCCTGCCTCAGCCTCCCGAGTAGCTGGGACTACAAGCATGTGCCACCATGCCCAGCTAATTTTTTCTATATATTTTTAGTTGTCCGATTCATTTCTTTCTATTTCTTTTTTTTAGTAGAGACAGAGTCTCGCTCTTGCTCAGGCTGGTCTCGAACTCCTGAGCTCAAACAATCCTCCCACCTCGGCCCCCCAGAGTGCTGGGATTACAGGCGTGAGCCACCACGCCCAGCCTATGCTTTTATAATAGCACTAAAAAAGGGAGAAATGGAGCTATATGGGAGACAGGAGGATCCCTTGAGCCCAGGAGTTCGAGACCAGCCTGAGCAAGAGGGAGATCCTGTCTCTACTAAAAATAAAAAAATTAGCTGGGCATGGTAGTGTGCACCTGTAGTCCCAGCTTGAGCCAGGGAGTTCGAGGTTGCTGTGAGCTAGGCTGACGCCACGGCACTCTAGCTCAGGAGACAGAGTGAGACTCTGTCAAAAAACAAAAAAAAAAACAAAAAAAACTTAAAGGAATGTCCATCGCTGTGTTCCAGTTAAACTTTATGTTAGAAAATAGTTGTGAGTCTGGACTTGGCCTTCAGCCATAGTGTGCAAGCCCCCATCTATGTTCCCAAGGCTATTTGCAGACGCACCCGTGGGGTAAACCTGCCACAGGGCACGGGCCACTCTGCATCTGTCCAACTGTGCTTTGAGGGACGTCACCAGCAGCTTGAAAGTTGGAGCAAAGGGCCTTCACACCCTGGAAATTGGCAAACGTGACCCCCGACCTGCACATTTAACAGACGGGGCACCTGGGGGAGGGACAGCTCACCCAGCCGAACTCCAAGGGCAGAGATGGGCCACCTTGCACCCACCCCATCTAAGCCTTCACTCCTCTTCCTCAGCCCCTTGTTGTGTTCCCCCACCACCACCATGTGCGCCGCCAGGCCCCGTAGGCTTGAGGTTTGGGGCCAGATCCTGGTTTGAGCACCTCCCACCCCCCAGCTGTGACCTTGGGCAGATGCAGCCTTCTCTGAACCTGGATTTCCTCACCTGTCGGATGCCCAGTTCTGTGAACTGAGACAGCCTGGCTCATTAGCAGCTCTGTTTACTGACGTTGGTCCTGTCATGGAGCCCAACTAACCTAGTTCTGCCCATGGGACTTACCCAGCCACCGCCCCCAAGGAACGAAGGCGGAGCTCTGGGGGCCCCCAGATGCCAAGCCAGGGGCGAAGGGTGCAGCGAGGGCAGCGCCGGACAGACAGGTGGCTCTGCTGCAGCTTGGGCAGGGAGGCCTGCGATCCTGCCAAGCGCTGCCTGGAGGTGGTTCCCGGCCCTGGGGCGCAGCCCGGGCTGTGGCGCCCTCCATCCGGGCCCCTGGCAGAGATGCACCCTCTGCAAACCCGCGCATTCCACAGCGGTGAGCACAGGCCGGCTGGGACTCTGCGGACCTGCCCTTACGCGTGGTGGCTGCAGGATCCCAGCAGCTGGGAGTCGCACCTCCTCGCTTGTGGGGTCAGCCTGGAGGCTCCCCAGCACCTGGGATGGGCGTCGGTGTGCGGGGGGGCATGGAGCCCCCACCGCAGGGACAAGCCACCCCATGGGGGACCAGGGCCTGCCTCAGGAGCCCTACACACTGCCTCAGGAATGGGGCAACGGGGCACCCACTCTGGCTTACTGTTCCCCAGCCACTTCCTTCAAGGCTCCTGGGGGCCCCTGCCTGGGTAAGCACACCTGCTGCGCACGACCTCCCACAGAGGCCCCCCCTCCAGAAGCTCCACCTAGACCCCACCCCCCTGCTGCTGGGGGTCAGATCTGGCCAGTGATGACCGTCCACCACCACCTTTCAGGCCCCCAGCCACCCACGGGTTCCTGTCACAGCCCGTCATGCAGCCCCCTCCCCCAGGGAGGCCTGTAGGTGGGCCGCCCTGCAGGAAGCCCCGTCCTTGCTCCCAAGCAGGATGGTTTTGGGTGTCTGGGTGTCCCTGCTGGGTCTTACCTCAACCCTGGCCCTGGCCCACAGGGTGTCCGCCACATGACTCGGTGGGAATTGATGGCTGCAGGATGCCAGCCCCCTGCAGCCCCCAGAGAGTGCCCAGGCTGCCCCCGCTTCCTCGGCCAGACTGGACAGAGACTCTGACCTTGGCCTCGCCACAGGATTCTATCTTTAACTCCTGGACAGCCAATTCCTCTCTATTTTGAGAGGAAAAAATTCCACTCTGAAGTCTGGTTCAAAAAGTCCTCGCCCAGTTAGACAAATCCCCCAGAGAAACCACTGGCTTTGCCATGGTCCTGAGATACCGGATCCCACAGAGGGGGAGGGGAAGTGTGAGGGGAGGGGGAGGGGGAAGAAGAGAAGGAGGAGGTGGGAGGGAGCAGAAGGGAAGGAGGGGGCTTGGCCTAAACTGTTCAGAGTGCGGCTGCCTGGCTGATGGGGACTGGGGTGGAGGGGGGAGATGCCCTCACAGGGCCGAGTCCACCTTTCTGGCCTCCCTCCTACTCCCCTCTGCTCCAGCCACACCCAGGGCTTCCTTCCTCAGGGCCGTTGCACGTGCTGTGTCTGGCACCTTGTCATTCAGGTCTCCGCTGGCAGTGTCACCTCCTGGCAAGGCCTTCCCTGACCACCTGGCCGGGGAAGCCCTGGCCCCACTGTGGCCCCCGCCCCGTTTGCCTTATGTCCCTTCTCACATCTGGGTCCGCTTTGCCCCGTATCCACTCCTCCCTCCACCTGCCTCTGCCTTTGCTTCTCCTTCCCTGCTCTGTCTCTCCCTTGAGAGCACAGCCTTCCCGAGCACAGAGCTTGTCACCTCCTTCCCTGCTCTGTGCCTGGAGAAAGAACTTGGTAAATGTTTGTTGAATGAATGAACGGGCCCAGACTCTCAAGCTGACTGCATGTATGTGAAATACGTGTAACTTGAAATCTACCATCTTCACCATTGTTATGATTCAGACACATTCAGCACATTCACATGGTGGTACGATGCCACCACCGCCCGTCTCCAGCACTCTTCGTCTTCCCAAGCTGAAACGCCGTCCCCATTGCAGTGACTCTGCATCTCCCTCCCAACCCCTGGCACCCGCCGTCCTACTGCCCGTCTCTGGATCTGACTTCTCGAGGGACCGCCCGTGAGTGGAGTCACTCAGGATTTGTCCTTTGGCGACTGCTTCTCTCACTTAGCGCGATGTCTGCGCAGTCTGTCTGTGTTGGAGCAGAGGTCTGCCCGCCCTGACTGACATGCACGGGACACAGCGTCGGCAGCAAAGCACTTGCCGTGCACCGGGCACTGTGCTCAGTACTTTCTGTACATGAGCTCATTTAATCTTTTCTGTGAGATGCGTCCCCTGTTATGAATGAAGGAACTGAGGCCGCAGGGGAGAGCATGTCCCCATCGCAAAGATGGACACAGCCTCAAAGAGGCCCAACTCTCCATATCCAGGGGGTGGGTGAGCTGGAACTGTAATACCAGAGTCTGGACTCCTGCTCCAGTGCTCATTTCTTGGGCAGTTTCTGCTCCTTGTTACTGATGGTGGCCCTCCCTGAAGACCGGCCACATCAGAGTTTACAGGCCCAGAATAAGATACGTGGGTTCGTGGGGAGGAAGGGCCCCACGTTTGAAAATATTCTCTGATCTTTGGGTGGATCGACGTGTATGTCTGAGGTCCCTACTATGTGCTGGCACCACACGGAGTGGTTGGAGAGTTAGCCATCTCATCCCGGCAGGAACAGGGCACGGTGACTGCAGGTAGAAGACCCCTGAGGTGGGACAAGCTCTGGGAGGGACACAGCACACAGCTCACATCCAGACCTGGCCCCCGGTCCCCCAGCCATGGGAAGACCGGAGAGAAGACTCAGGACAGCCCGAGCTCCAGTGGGCAGGACCTGCACACCTCGGGCTGCCCGCTGTAGGAGGTGCTTCCTGCTGTGCGAGGTGGTGAGCTCCCCATGAAGGGCAGTGTGTGAGTCAAGACAGAATACAGGCCGGGCGCGGTGGCTCATGTCTGTCATCCTAGCTCTCTGGGAGGCCGAGGCGGGCGGATTGTTTGAGCTCAGGAGTTCGAAACCAGCCTGAGCAAGAGCAAGACTCTGTCTCTACTAAAAATAGAAAGAAATTAATTGGACAACTAAAAGTATATATAGAAAAAATTAGCTGGGCATGGTGGCGCATGCCTGTAGTCCCAGCTACTTGGGAGGCTGAAGCAGGAGGATCGCTTGAGCCCAGGAGTTTGAGGTTGCTGTGAGGTAGGCTGACGCCATGGCACTCTAGCCCGGACAACACAGTGAGACTTTGTCTCAAAAAAAAAAAAAAAAAAGGCAGAATACAGATGGCTGGGGCAAGGCTGATCCACTTCAAAGATTCTAAATGTCCCTAAATCTGACAAGCACAGTTGTGTAGCTTTGGAAATAGGACAGGGAGCAAAGGGAATTCTGTCCCCATGTCAGACGTGGGCGCACTGTTGCGGGGCGAGTTTGAGCAAAGCTAGAGAGATGCCCCGACCAGAGCAGGGCCGTACCCAGCTTACATGTTCTGCCAGGGAAAGAATTCGAGGCAGATCGAGTCAGAGGGGCCTCCGTGTTCTTGCTGGGGGTCCTGTAATCTGCTCACACTCAGCAGCCAGACCCACTTTCCTTCAGTGAACATCGTGCAGAGGCACAGGGATGCATGCATCCTCAGCTCACACCTGGGACAATCAGATCGCAAAGCGAGCACACAGACGGGACCAGCCTGCCCCCACCTCTTAACTGCCTCCTTCTCTGCAGGACCCACCCCCACGTCTATCGCCACACGTTGACTGTTTTTGCAATTTATATAAATAGAACTGTACAGTGTGTTTACTCACTTCTGTAGGATCTCTGTTGGACGAAACAGTCACAGTTCATTCTTCCCTCTGTGGTTTATAGACTTTGGGGTTGTTTCTACCGTGGTGCTTAAAACACCTTTGTGTACGTCTCCTGATGAACACACACACACGTTTCTGTGGCACGTGCTTGGCTCACGCAATGTGCATATTAGCAGCATCAGGAGATATTGCCAGTTTTCTAAGGTGGTTGCATCAATTATACTCCCGCCATGGGCGTGGAGAGTTCCCCGTTGTTCCGCATCCGGCCAGGGTCTTTTATTGTGTGTCATTTTCATCATTCTAGTGGGTGCTCAATTGTCTCATAATGGTTTTCAAGAGACATTGTAAAGTTAATATATTTTATTTTTCAGAGTAATTTTACGTGTACAGAAAAATTGAGCAGAGTTCTCACATATGCCCCCCTACACGCACAGCTCCCCCCATTAACACCTTGGTTGGTGTGCTACATTGTTACAGTCGATGAGTCGGTATCGCCACATCGTTATTAACTAATGTCCGGGGCTCACATAGCGTTTACTCTTGGTGTTGCACAACTTATGGGTTTTGGCCAGTGGTCCTGCCTCGTATCCACCACTGCAGGACCATATGGAGTAATTTCACCCCCAAATCCTTTGTGCCACTTCTTCATCCCTCCTACCTCCCCCTCAGCTCCTGGCAACAACTTCTTTTTCCATCTCTGTGGTTTGCCTCTCTCCGATAGAGCTTTTAAAAATGCAGATCAGACAGCGTCGCTCCCCTGTTTGAAGGCATTCACTCATTCACTTATGCATCTGACAGATTTTTATTGGGTGCTCTGTATTTGTCAGGCCGAGTCCTTCTTCAATGTTACGGGACGGCCAAGAAGATACGGTCCCCATCTCACGAAATGTGCAAAGCAGCGAGAGCAGCACGCATTAAACAAGCAGGCAGGTGAGAGCAGGTGCCCACTGAGATGAAGGTCAGCATGGAGACAGGTGAAGCGGCTTAATAGGGTGGCCCAGGAGGGCTCCGAGGAGGTGACAGTCAAGGTGGCACTTGAAGGCCGGGAAGGAGCTGCCCGTGGGTGGGGGCAGGCAGGGTTGCAAGTGCAAAGGCCCTGAGGTGGACTAGACCTGGCACGTTCCAGGAGCCCAGGAAGGCTTGTGTGGCAGCCCGGAAACGACTGGGAGTGTGTGACATGGCCAGAGAGGCTGGCAGGGGCTAGGCCTCGTGGAGTCTGGTGGGCCTCGGAGAAGAGCTGGAGTTCACGCGCTCTCTCCCCGGGTGCCTCATGCAACGTGCTCCTGGGCCTCCCTCCTCCAGGACGGTGGGTGCCTGTCTGTCTGGTCCCACCCTGGACTGTGGCTGGATGGTGGCTTCACGTGGGAGGCGTTCGGTGAACATCTGCTGGAGAATGAAGACAGGACCAATGCGAATGTGACCATGGTTAGGGCAGGGTCTTGGGGGCGCCACTGGCGGAGAGCTGTCCGAGACATGCCAACTCAGAAGGCAACACTCAGGGAGGGGAGCGCAGGCCTCTGCCCCAGGCGAGTAGTGTGAGGGGCTCGGTTGACAGTTACTCCAGTCACTACAGCTGCGCGACAAACACCCCCAAATGGGCGGAACAGCAGTTGCTGCTCTGGCCCCTGTTGTGACATGAGCCCAGAGTGGACCCCTGCCCAGGCTCCAGCCATGATGCCTCACTCTCTGGGGGTCACTCTGACAAAGGAGGGTGAAGACGACTACAACACTCAAGGTCCCCAGGGACCCCAGTCATGGGTGCATTCTGGGCGGGCCATTTCTGGTTCCCCTCAAGTCACATGACCTGGCAGCTGACTCCAGCCCTCCCCAGTGGACGTAGCCGTCACCTGCTGGGCGATGTGTGTTTAAGGTCCCTGTCCTGAAGCCAAAGGATCTTGAGAGAGGCCAGGCCTGGAATGGAAGAGTTGGGCAGCACTCTGCCTCCAGTCCTCCCGCACCTCTGCCTGCCCTGCCCGAGATGAGGGACATGGGGACTGGGGCGTCCTTTGTTGGGAGGCTGGGGTCTCCCTGAAGGTTGGGGGCAGGACAGGTCTCGGTCCCTGCCAGCTGTCTCTGGAGAGGCCGGGCTGCACCGACTCCCTCTGCCAGTTGCACGCCAGGCTCTGCGCTGAGGCGTGTCGGTTACCCGATGGCTTCTGGATCTGCATGGTCCTGTCTCAGGATGGGACCCCTTCAGAGCTGCACAGTCCAAACAGCCAGTGGCTATCGAGACTCGATCCCTCCCTTTTTTCTCTGGGAACACCTGCAGGAAGCAGTCAGTTCGCTTCCCTCCTTCCCTCCCCCCACTCCCCACAGGGCACTCGGTGGAGCCCTGGAGCGACTCTTCCCTGTTATGTGGGTCCATCTGCCTCCCCACAGCCCCCTCCTCCCTCTTTAGCCAGACTTTCTCCTGCAGAAGGGTAAGAATTGGGGGGCAGGGGACAGGCCCCAGCTGCCCCTCTGTCCCTGAATGCCATCTCCACGGGATGCTATCAACAACTCCTGCCCAGATGTCCTCGGGACTCAGCACCCACACCCAGGAGAGGAAGTCCCCATGAAAGAGGTCGTTTCAGGGCAGTGTGAGCTGGAGATGGGACAAGGAGGGCCCTAAATATTAGGATGACACAGTATGAACGCCCTGTCACCCACCACCCGGCCAAACCTCGAAGCTGTGCTGTCTTGCTCCACATCTTATTAGTTTGTAAGAAATAGAACATCGCATGCATAGTTCAAGCCCAGCAAGGGCATTTTCCTGTGCTCTGCTTGGAAGTACCAGCCGGGCCGTGTCAGGGACAGGCCACGGGAAAGAGACGGCCAGAGCTCTCTGATGTGGCAGCCTCGAGTCTCTGATGTTCCCACAAACAGCCCAACGCCCTGCGGGAGCCCAGAGTCTCTCTGTTCACTCCCAAACAAACAATGCTCTTGAGGGCAGGCAGCCGCCTCCCAGCCCAGGCTGCCGGCCCCCGGGCCATCTGTCCCCATCACACAGCACTGTGTGCCGTCAGGAGGAGCATCTGGGTCACTCTGATTTCATCAGGAGCTGAAATTAAGAGATATGGGGAAAAGTGACTTAGACTTCCCCAGGGCTCGGGACTAGAGAAATCGAAGGAAACTTGGGCTCCATGCTGGACTTTGGCCCTGTTAGGTGCCGAAACTCAGGCAGAGCTGTACCCACTTGAATGCTCGGTTTCCTCATCTGGACTGGACGTCGTTTCCTCTCCTGGGATAGCAGAGGGTTGAAGAGCAAGGCTGATTGCCCCAGACAACCCGGGACAGGGCGGGTCCCCAGAATGATGGCTTTTTTTGATTATTAGCCTGTTTGTTTCTGGATTTTTCCTCCTCATTAGTATTTGCTGAAGGTTGGGATCATTGCTAACCTTGAGACCAGTCCTGTTTGCCGGGGCTTGTCGCTGGAGTCGGTGGAGCCGGTGGAGTCCAGCTTGGCGGTCTCAGGCGTTGCTTGAGTTTCCTCGGTTACCTGCACCCGTGTGTGTGTTCAGTTCACGTGGTTTTATCCAGGGGTGAGTCGTGCTCCCCTCACCACAGTCAAGACACAGACCCTCCCGCAAGGACCTCCTACTGCCCTTCAGGGCCACGCACCCCCTGCACCCCCAACCGCCGTGTGCTACTCTGTCCTGTAATTCTACAACTTTGTCATTTCAGGAATGTTGCGTAAATGGAATCATACAGTAGGTAACCTTTTGGGATTGTTTTCACTCAGCATAATGCCCTAGAGAGTCATCGAAGCTGTCGCATGTATCAACAGTTTGCTCCCTTTTACGTCTAAGTGGTACCCATGGCACCGGTGCATCACAGTTTATCAACCACTCACCTGTCCCAGGACATCTGGTTGCTTCCAGTTCTTGGCTGTTACGAATAAAACTACTTTAAACTTCAGTGTACAGGTTTTTGTGTGAACGTATCCATTTTCCCGGGATAAATGCCCAAGAGTACAGTTGCTGGGTCACATGGCAGTTGCATGTTTAGTTTTTCAAGAAACTGCCACACTGTTTTCCACAGTGTCTGTAATACGCCCTGATACACGCATGTATCATTCCCACCAGCAGTGGAGAAGAGATCGTTTCTCCACATCCTCACCAGCACTTGGTGTTGTTGCTATTTTATACTCCAGCCAACCTGATGGGTGCGCAGTGGTAGCTCATCGTGGTTTCAATTTTCAATTCCCTGATGGTTAGTGATGTTGAATATCTTTTAATGTTCTTACTTGCCATCCGGATATCTTCTTCAATTAAATGTCTTTTTATGACTTTTGCCCGTTTTCTACTTGGTTGGTTTGTGTTTGTACTGTTGAGTTTTCAGTGATATATGGTTTGCAAATGTTTTCCCCCAGTGTATACATTTTTAGCCTCTGTACAAGATCTTTTACAGAGCAAAGGTTTTTAGTTTTAATGAGGTGCAATGCATGAATTTTTCCTTTGGTATCAGGTTTTCAAACTTTAGTTTCAAGATTCTTGCTTGAGGCCTAGATCCCAAAAGTTTTCTCCTACATTTTTTTCTGAAAAGTTTATAATTTTCTTTTTGCATTTTAGTCTGTGATCCATTTTGAGTTAATTTTTGTATAAGGTGTGAGGTTTTGGCAGATGTTTTTTAACCTCTGGATGTCCAGTTGCACCAAAGACATTTGTTCAAAGGTTATCCTTCCCTACAAACTGACTTGCTGGGATTTGGATGGAGACTTTATTAACTCAATAGATCAGTTTTGGGAGAAGTGACACCTTTATGACGTTGAGTCTTCCGGTCCATGAACATGGTATCTCTCTCCATTTATTTTGGGTTTTGATTCCTTTCGTGAGCATTTTGTTATTTTCAGCCTCCAAGTCCTAGACATGTTTTGTAAAGTGTGTGTTTAAGCACTTCAATATTCTTGGAGTGATTGTAAATGATAATGAATTTTAAATTTGTTTCCACATGTTCGTTGTTAGTCTATTTTACTATTTTTTTTTTTTTTAGAGACACGGTCTCGCTACATTGCCCAGACTGGTCTCAAATTCCTGGCCTCAAGTAATCCTCCAGCCTTGGCCTCTCAAAGTGCTGGTATTAAAAGCATGGCCACTGCACCAGGCTAGTGGAGTTCTAATGGTCTATGGTTTTCAAGGAATTGGTCCTTCTCTTCTAAATTGTCAAACTTACAAGCACAATGTCATCCACAACATTTTTTATTATCCTTTTAATAGCTGTGGAATCTGCAGCGATATCCCCTGTTTTATCCCTGATATTGGTGATTTGTGTCTTCCTTTTTTTTTTTGTCAGTCTTGCTAGAGATCTATCCATTTTATTGATTTTTTAAGGAACCAGCTTTATTTTTATTGAGTTTGTCTATTGTTTTCCTGTTTTCAATTCCGTTTCCAAGTCTGCTTTTAACTTTACCATTTCCTGCCTTCTGTATGCTCTTCTCTTTCTAGTTTCTCAGGGTAGAACTTAGATGATTGATTTGAGAAATTTTCTCCTTTTTAACCTAAGTATTTGGTACCATACATTTCCCCCTGAGCACTGCTGCATACGACTAATGTCGAGATGTATTTTTATTTTTGTTCACGCTGTGGGTTATGTCTTTCATCAAATTTGAGAAATTTTTAGTCATTACTTATTCAAGGACTCTCTCCATCCTCCTCTCCATCCTACTGTTTTTCTGAAGATTGATGGGTCTTTTGTTATTGTTCCACTGGCCCCTCAAGCTCTGCTCGTTTTTCCTTTATTTACTTTTCCTTTTCTAGCCCATTTTCTCTCTGCTGCTTATATTGGGTCACCTCTGTGTTCAAGTCAGGGGTTCTGTCCTCTGCCATCTTCATTTTCCTGGGGAGCCCAGCCAGTGGGTTTTAATTTCTGTTATTCTATTTTCAGTTCTATGTATTCCGTGTGGTTCTTTTTCATAATTTCTATTTCTTTTCTGAGGTTTTCTATTTTTTTCATGTGTTTCAAGAGACTGTCATTGCTAGTTGTAGCATTTTTATGGTGACAGATTTAAATTCCTTGTTGATGTTCCAGCGCCATGTTCATGCTGGTGTTGGTGCTGGGAAACTGTCTTTTCTCACTCAAGTTGTGATTTCTCTGGTTCTTGGTAGGATGAGTGACTTTCGCTGGCCTCCTGCGCATTGTGGCTCTGATTTAGAGACTCTGAGTCCTACTGAAGTGTTTTATTTTAGCTTGCAGCCACCCTGCAGGTTAGCATGCGGGGCCTGGTGCCTGTCATGGGCTGCGGCTCAATGACATCGACTTTTCGCAGATTCTGGGGCTGTGTGGGCACACTTGGGTGATCTGGTGTCTCTGGGGCTCCCCTGGGTGCTTCCCAAGGGACTGGCTGCTCCCAGGTCATGTGGGGTCAGGTGGGGGAAGGTTTCTGCCTCGGGGGCGCTTCTCTGCCAGCCCACCCCTGTGGGATTCCCCAGCTGAAGCCGCCAGTCGCTTGGTGGGAGAGAGAGTCTCAGGCTGTGGGACGGGGGGCTCCCTAAGCAGGTGTGTGTCGTGCTGAGCCCCCATGCCTGGGCTGCCCAGTGTTGTTAGCAGACCCCGTTCCAGCGGGCAGAGGAGTGAGTCTCCCAGGGCCACCTTTTCTTGCTAGGCTGGGGTCAGGAAACGCTGGTCTGGGTCCCCTCTTGTGTTGGGGGTTTGCAGGTGCCTCTTGCTGGGCCACTCTTGCCGTGCGGAACCCCTACAGCCTCTGCTCTTCCCAAAGTTGTAGTTGTACTTAGCGTGAGTTGCAGGAAGAGATGAGTCTGGTCCTGGTGGGCGTCTCCTGACATCTCCTCTTAAGAGAAACCCTGGTAGGTCCCTTCACTGTGCTCAGTGTCCCCACCCGCGGAGGCCTGAGCCTCCCTGGTGGTTCTGAGACTGCTCGTGAATGCTCACTCTCGACAGCTCGTCCACTGACGCTGCCTGCCGAGCCCTGAACACAAGGAAATTCAGGAGGATAGGGAGGAGTGAAAATGGAGGCAGCTCCAGGCTGGTGCGAGGTGGGACAAAGGGAGGGTAACTCTGAGCCAGGGGGTGGGGAGCGGACCCTGCTGCCTCAGGGGTCCAGCACCACCCCAGCTCCTTGGCTGTCGAGAGCCTACGGGGAGGGGCTGAGAGGCTGTCGTTCAGCTGCCGGAGGGAAACCTTCAGTCCTGGGATGCAGAGGAGAGGTGGCGGGGACTTCAGTGCAGGACACTGTGACCGCTCCCCTCCCCCACCCAGCCCAGTCTGGGCAGCCTCTGCCCTCCTCATAGGGCCCTTGTCCCTGTAACCTCCTCTGGGCTGGAGCCCGGGATGTCACCTGCCATCCCTGGCTGCAGCTGTCTCCTGAGCCAGGGCTGCTCTGAGCACGACGTCGGTTTTCCAGCCTCAGCTCTGACCCGGCTGGACCTGCAGGGATTCTGCCTTCCCAGGGCTCAAGCTGAGGGGCTG
Organism: Avahi laniger; assembly: GCA_963575035.1. NCBI lineage: Eukaryota > Metazoa > Chordata > Mammalia > Primates > Indriidae > Avahi > Avahi laniger. The sequence continues at coordinate 38,697 of CAUYSK010118874.1, read as the reverse complement.
AGCGACCCCACCTGCAGGGTTGTGGGTGAACACCTGTGGGCCTCTGTCCCGTGGGGACTTGGGGGATGAAGAGGGGCCAGCAGACAGGCCGGCTGCTCTCCTGTCTCTTCCCCGGGTGACGGCAGGTCCCAAGTGGCCACCCAGATTGATCCTGAGTGGCTGGTGATTGATTGGCCTTTGTGTGAGGAGGCTGCATCCTCCCTGCAACTCACTGCTTGCTAACTCACTGCTAACCCACCGCCCACTAACCCACCCCCACTGTGGCTTCGCACCCCCTTAGTCTCCTGCCTGGCTGCACTCACAGGACGGCTGAAGCTCTGCAGCTGTGCCACGAGATCAGTTTCCCAGGGAACCCAGTCCAGGACCCTCCTCTGCCCTCTCGGTCCCGAGGACCAAGCACTCCGGGAGACAAGCCCCCTTCCCACTCACCCCCCATTGCCTCTGCCGCAGTTGAGCTGTGTCCCCCAGACATATGTATTGGGTCCTACCCTCTGGAAGCCCAGATGTGGCCTTATTTGGAAGCAGGGTTGCTGCAGATGAGGTCAGGATGAGGTCATGCTGGAGCAAGGGGGCTGTGTCCTTATAGAAGGGAAATTTGTGCAGATGGGGTGGGCCAGAGGCAAGCCCTGGGGAGGAAGGAGGCAGGAGTCTAGGGTCCAGCTGGCCTAGGGGGGCCCAGGCGGGGCCCCAGCTCGCCCGGAAGCCCACTCCAGAAGCTGGCACCTGTGGGAGGCTTCCCCTTGGACACCTCGCTCGCAATTCCCGGAAGTCCCTGTGGCTCTCACCTCCTGAGCTGTACTTCCCAGAGATGCTTATCTCGGCTGTGTCCATGATAGCAGGGCCAGGCTGCCCTCCAGAGGGGATGCTGGCCCCCGTGCAGCCCACACCCCTTGGAAGGTGTGGCCCCCAGCAGGGGCCACTGCCCCCGGCCCCCTGCCCTCCACCCCCCACACCCCCCACCTCGCTTCCTCCCTCCTCCGCCGCTTCGGGCTGGGCCCTTCCTGGGCCATTGGCCTCTCATTGTGCAAACGGGGAAGCTGCAGCCGGGTGGGGAGGGCCCACCCAAGGTCACCAGCAGCCTCCATGGTCACACCCTAGTCTTTGGTCTGCCCTGAACCAGGGCCGGGTGCCACTTCCCAGACCAGGAAACCAAGCCCAGGCAGCACAGCATCCCAGTGCTGCAGCAAGGATCCCATGAGTTCTCCAGGATGTAACGGCCACTTTTGGCAGGCACCTAGCCAACCCCCAACCCCCCAGCCCTGCCAGGCGGCCCTACAGTGACGTCTACTTTACAGAGGAGGGGACCAAGCTCAGGGCAGGCATCCTGTGATGTTTGGTCCAGCTCTGGGCGACTCAAGGAGCGTCTGTGACAAGAGGCCCCACTCCAAAACAGGAGAACTGGGCTATACCTGCCGCCCACAGTGAAGGTCCTCAGGCCCCTCTGCCGTCCCTGGATCTGCTGGCATAGTGGCCCGCACCTGGGCAGCCACCTCAGTCTCACTCGCCCTGAGCCTCATCTCTCCTGCAGTCTTGCTGTGGTGTCCAGAGGTGACCTGGGTGCAGTGACCACCACCAATGAGGCCTGAGCCTGCCTGGTGCTTTCCTATGAAGGACTCTGGCCCTATGGCCAAGGCCCCACAGGCTGGAGGGAGAGGAGCTACCCCCCACAGAGACCCAGGTGACCCGGAGAAGAGTCCCAGTGGCCAATGGTCCAGGGACCCTCAGTGGGCAGGTGGGGGAGATTCTCCTGGAAAAGAGGATGTTCTGCCCCAGGCTCTGGGACTCCGTACCTGCTGGTTATTGGGCAGCAGGGAGCGTGTGACTCCGCCTGGTGGCACAGGGCAGAGGCGGCCTGAGAACCAGGGTCTGGACCCTACATCCAGGTCAGGGGATGGCTCTGCACAGCCTGGAAGGGTGACCAGAGCCTTCTCCTCTCTTGGCCTTGCTATTGTCACCTGCACGATGGGCTGGGTCCTCTCTCTCCCAGTGTGACATGGTGTGTACCCATACCCCAGGTGTGTGATGGTCCTGTGACTTGTGCGGTGGTCACAGACAACTCCCAGCTTGGGTGTGCACATGGGATTGAGGGCTGTGTGGTCACCACCAGTGGCCAGGCGGGAGCTGGCTAACCAGGGGCTCCATAGGGCCTCATAGCTTCCCCCTGCCGCTCCGACCCGGTTGCATCTCCATGGACTTTCTGGAATGGAACTAAATCCATGAAGAGAGGATTGTTGCTGCTTATTGCTGTGTTCTGAGCAGAGAGAATGACCCTCCCAAGGAACTTATGGAGAGATTTTGCTTTTCATCCCATTTCGTAGATAGGAAAACTGAGGCCTGGGAAAGGTAATTCACTTGCCCAGGGTCACATAGCCAGTGAGTGGGGGAGCCAGGGTCCCCGGGATTCTCTGACTCCAAAGTTCAGCCTGCGGCCCAGGGGCTCATGCACAGGGGCAGGTCTTTCCTACTGTGGACAGGTCACCTTTCCCTGACTGTGCTGAGCCCCCCAGAGATGCTCTCCTCCTTCCTGGGCTCCTGTGAGCTGGCAGGAGGTCCGGCTGGGGAGAGACTGGGCGTGGCCAGTGTGTGTACAGAAGCCTCAGGCTACTATCCCCGCTGAGCCAGAAGAGGAGGCCCCAGCTGCCCCGGCCTCCCTCCCCTCTCACAGCTCGTCCTGTACCTGGCCTCAGGGCACCTCTTCCTGTGCTGACTGGGACACCTGGGTGTGGCTGGATAAGAGGCGGCCTCGCCTGCTCTCCTGGGATGGGCGCTATGTCAGCCTCACCAGCAGCTCCTCCTCTCGGTAGAGCTGGTTACCTGTGGCCACTGTGGCCAGCCCATCTGTTTCCTACTTCTTCAAGAAGGCTGCAACACCCTGGCCTGGCAGCAGGGCCCTCCTCTTCCACCCCCACAGCCCCTCCGTGCCAAGCCGGATCCCGGCCAAGGGTGGAGGTGGGCAGGGGTGCTGTTTGGCTCCTGCTATGTCCTCTGCAGTGGGACCTCTGCCCACCCCTTTCCACCCGCGCCCCGGCCTCCCATCCACATTGTCCTTGGCCAGGAGCAGGGCGTGGGCCACTGCGAGCCCTGGGCCATTAGTGTTGATCTGTCTTCCTGATGTGGAACAGTGACAATGACAGCTCCTCCCATGGGCACAGGGGACCACAGGCTTTTCCCATCCTCAACCCAAGCCATGAGGTCCTCCTGCCCTCCAGGGAACAGAGCTGGGACTCTTACCCCATGTTACAGACAAAGAAATTGAGACGCCCGGAGCAGTGTCCGCCGTGCTGAAGGCCGCACGCGGTGGAGCCCCAGCAAGCCCCAGGCCTCCGACTCAGCCTGGACTCCTTCCTCTCGGACATTCATTGCATCGGTTGGGAGGGACTTTTCATTCAAGGGTCAAAAGCCCCCTTTGGCCAAGCTCGGAATTGAGAGCTCCTTTTGGGGCACAGCCAGGGAGCTCCCTGAGAGAAGAGACAGGGCTCTTGGCCATCCGAGGGAGCCGCCGCAGATGCAGGCCAGTGTGAAGGTGACTCACCCCAGCTCCATTGGCTTGAATCCCGAGGTCCTAAGGTTCTCCCTCTTCTGGCTTTGCAGACCGTGCCTGGCAGAGCACGTTCTTCCATCACCCCGCAGATAAGTATGGGGCCTCCCCTGGGCCAGGCTGCAGACACGGGGGTCACAGAGTGCCACGGCTCGCAGGCACCAGACCCCAACGAAATGAACACCCGAGAGAGGCACAGCGGCTGTGACACGAGTCGGAGCTGAAGACTCAGGACCAGGAACACGCGGGAAGCAGACCCGACTGAGCCGGCAGCTCCTTGCAGCTGTGCCCTAAGCCCAGCTGTGAAGGGCCAGTCGGTATGGAAGGGAAGGGGGAGCGTCCAGTAGAACCATCCACGGCGATGGAACGTTCTGGGTCTGAGCTATCCAACATGCAGCCACCTGCCAGATGTGACCCACGAGCACTGGAAATTGGCTTGCTCACTTTATTGAATTTTAATTGTTTGGATAGCCACATGTGGCTAGCGGCTTCTGTCTTGGGCAGCACAGTTTCCCGCAGACGGGCGGCTGGGGTGAGGATGCTGGGCTGCGTGAGCACAGCAGTCCCGAGAGGCCACAGGAAGACGGGGGAACAGGAGTTGGCACGGCACAGTGCAAGATGAGGCTGGTGGGGTCCTTTGGATTCTTAGGGATGCGTTTCTGGTTCCTTTGGCCCTCAGAGCTGTGATTCAGTTGTGGTTTGTCACCCTGAGTGATAGTAAGAGGCTCTCAGCTGACCCTGACTCCAGGGAAGCCCACCTCACTCGCTGGAAGAGAGGAAGTCAGGAGCAAGCTATGGAATGGACATTCCGGAAGGCAGATGCCTAGTTCTGCCTTAAATGTACTACAGGGTGTCGGGGATGTGCTAGCCAGGAGCCTCCTGCCTCCCCCTCAGCCGTGTGCCTCAGGCCCCGGGTCTCAGGCCTCCGGACCCTCTACTCTGGCCAGAATTGACTGATCTAGGAAAGACAGCTGTCTTAGTCTGTTTGTGCTGCAACACAGGAATACCTGAGGATAATCTATAAAGAAACGAGGTTCATTGGCTCACGGTTCTGCAGGCTGTACAAGAAGCCTGGTGCCAGCATCTGCTTCTGGTGGGGGCTTCAGGCCACTCCCACTCACAGAAGAAGTGGGGGGAGTCAGGGTGTGCAGAGATCACACAGTGGGAGAAGTGAGAGATGGCAGGCAGGGTGGTGGGGAAAGGAGGTACCGGGCTCTTTTTAACAAGCTGCTCTCGTGGGCACTAATAGACTCACTCACTATCATAAGGACAGGACCAAGTCATGCATTAGGGATCCATCCCATGACACAAACCCTTCCCTGGGCCACACCCCCAACACTGGGGCTCAAATTTCAACATGAGGTTTGGAGGGGACAAAAGTCCAAACCATAGCAACAACCAACCCAAAGACACCCAGCCCAGAGGCCACCCCAATACCAGTGACCAGTAGGAGGAGCCTCCCAGCAGTGACTGGACACTTGGAACCTTTCTGTCAGGAGGTTTGGACTTAGAAATGTGAAAGAATTTGCCAGCTTAAGGGGGGGTTGTCCCTTGATGCAAAGTGGGGGCCTCCTGCAAGGCTGAGACACGAGGAAGCAGAGGCCGTGGGGGGCGGAGGCTGGGACATGTACAGACAGAGGCAGGTGTCCTCACAGGGCCCCAGAGACTCCCTGAACTGCTTCCAGGATGGTCCTTCAGCCTCCCTCAGACTGACTCAAGCTGCCATTTTCTCATGTTACTGGAGAGATGAGAATACGCAGCCATGAGATTCTTCTGAAGCTCAATGTGGAGGAAACCACTGGGACTGACACAGAGTCCACAAGAGGGACAGGGCCAGCTGGGGTCAGGCACTGCAGGGTAGGGCCAGATTCGGAGAGTCACTCACAGACATCCTGGGAGACACTGCCTGACAGCTGCCCACCCTCCTCCCTGCAGCCTGGCCTGTCTGCAACGCAGCCTCATCTCTGCAGGACCAAGGGCAAGGCCGACCATAGCCGTCTGCCCCAACAAAAGGGATAGAGACCCACTTGGTTGGCACTGGCTCCAGGATCAGGTGAGTAATTGAGTGATTACTGGCAGCAGAAGAGGCCGGGCTCAATCCTAAATTCCCCTCTGGAAAATCTGCAACTTTAATTTCTCACACAGACTTCTCCTGGCGTCTTGGACCAGGTGAATACACAGTGGGTGCACAGGAAATACTACTGAACTAAATGAAAGTATCCAACTATCCGTTTCTAAATTTTCTTAAGTTCTGCTGCACCATCCACCCACTCATTCACCCACGTATCTACTTGTCTATCCATCCATCCACCCACCCATCCATCCACCCATCCACCCATTCATCCACTCATCTACCCATCTGCCCATCCATCCATCCATCTACCCACCCATACACTCATCTATCCATCCACCCACCCATCCATCCATCCACCCACCCACTCATCCTTCCGCCCATTCATTCATCCACCCATTCATCCATCCACTCATCTACTCATCCATCCACCCATCCATCTATCTACCTACCCATCCACTCATCCATCTACCCATCCATCCATCCATCCACCCATCCATACAGCCTCTATGGATCAACTGTGTCCACTCTCTCGGATAAGGTGAACCACACAACTGGCCCATTTCTCAGACAAGAAAGCTAAGCCTTGGGGAGGGGAAGGGATTGGCCAAGGCTGTTCAGGTCCTCTGATCCTAGGTGTATGTGCCTTTGGAGCTGGCACAAGTCCCATCTCCTCCCCTTGTCTGGCTGCTCTCTGGGGCCCAAGCCTCGTGTCCTTCCATCCAAGCTGCGGAAGTGTCCCTCTGTCCCCATGGCCCATGTCAGGCTGGTCACAGAGCCCACAGACATCCCATTGTAAGCCTGAGTACCAGCTCACAGACCTCTTTTCCCACAGGGCCTCATCCTGACCTGCCGTGAGGACATAGCAATGAGATGGTGCAGAGTGGGTGTGAAGCCGGGAACCCAGGGTGTGTGGGGGCAGGGAGGCTGAACCTGAGTTGGGCAGGGCCTGTGACTGTGAGTCGGGAGCTAGGGGTGGCTGCTGGCAGCTGCACGTCCCAAGAGCATGGCGGATGCCCAGCCAGGCAGCCCCCCCAGCTCTAAGAAGCCACCGCCTGCAGCCTTCCTGCCTCCCAGTCTCAGCCTGAGTGCCTGCTGCATGTGGGGGCCAGAGGCCTTCCTCCAGCTTCCCTGTCCTGTGGCTCACGCCCACGGCCCACCCTCTCCTCCTCCCATTTCCAGCTGGAAAAAAAGAAAAACATCTTCCACCAAAGGCACCCACCAGGTGGCCTGGCTCCCTGGGGCTCTGCAGCCACAGCTGGGGCTCTTCACTGCTGGGGGCTTTCCAGGGCCATAAGGTCCCTGCAGGGAGCTGAGATGCAGCCCCCAGGCAGGCTGTCCCCTCCTCTGTCCTCAAATTGCCCTTCATCTGCTGTCTCTCTGCCACACCAGGCACACCCCTTTGGGTCTTTGCACACAAGGTTCCCACGCCCGCCCTGCCCATCTCCCTCCTCCCTGTCCTCCGAGGCCCTGTTCAGTGCCACTTCTTCTGGGAGATGCTGGCACTTGAGTGGCAGTGGGAGCTATGGAAGGCTCTTGAGAAGGGAGAGACGTCGGAGGGGAAAAGTGTGGGGTCAGGGTAGGGAGGGGTGAGTGTAGGAAGCCCCCCTAGTTTCCCAGTTCCCGGGCCCTTCTTCCTGGGGCGACTCCCTGCTGGGTCCCAGCCAGCCGGTGGCCGGGCCTCCTCCCTCGCAGGCCCAGCGTCTGTCCCTGCTGCCCTGTGGATTCTCTCCTCCTCGCTGCGGTTTTCCCACAGTCCCTGGAAGCCTTTCCAAGGCACAGGCACCGGATAGTCCGTGAACTGCAAGTGAACTTTAGCATCTTAGGTGGAGACATTCCTGTCTCTCTGCAGGCCAAAGCTCAGCGTTAGCTTTTCAGGAGCTGCCCAGGAGAGAAGCTGTAGGCCCCACTGCTTCCCTGAGATTCCAGTGACTCCCCCTCAACCCCTCCACCCAGTTCTGCTGTGTGGCCTCAGTTCTCCATCTGCAAAACGGGTGACCCCTGCCTGTTCCCTCCCCAGCAGCTTGTTCCCTGAGGGCTTTGAAAGGCCCCAAATAGGCCTTAGTCCTGTGCTCAGAGGCCCGTTATGACCAAGGAAGGAATCTCAGCACCTCCAAGCTGGAGCTCGGGTTTGGGTCACAGAGGGTCAGAGGTCGAGTAGTCCCCCTGGAAGACCTGGCTGGGCAGGGAGGCTGCTCTGGAGGGCAGAGGGTCCATCTCAGGGGGGGTTCACTCCCAGAAGCTGGCTTGGTCCCAGGAGTGAGAACTGGGCTGCCCCCTTTTACAGGGACCACTGGGGTCGAAGATGGCTTCTGCACCAGGGTCTTCCAGTTTGCCTTGTCACACTCGGGGACTGCGGCCCCTGTCACCTGGAACCCCACACAGTGTTGGTGTGACACGGGGCCCCTCTCCTCCCTTTGTGAGACATGCTGCCCCTGTGGCCCCCAGCAAGGTCCAGGTCTCTGGGCTCGCTCATTGGCTGTGCTGGGCCAGGCTGTCGGCTCCTGTGACCAGCGGCACAGAGGGCTGCCCAGTGGCAGGGCCCACACCTGTCCCCCTCACTACTTCCCACGCACACATGCACTCCAGCTGGAATGAGACGGATGTCCCTGCCCCTAAAATCCTCAGTCTGGACGGACACAAGAAAACCAGCTGCCTGGGAGAGATTGACTGCAACAAAGCAGGTGGGCCCTTCCGCCCAGTCTGCCCTGCTCCGGGGCCAGGCCTGAGTCCCTTCCCACAACCGGGAACCCCAGCCCTCACTTGTCACCCCCACCCCACTGCTGGGACCCCCAGCCCCCTGCGTTGCTCCTGCTTTGTGGCCATGCTGGCCGTTCTCACCCGGCCACCCTGGCGTCTGGGGACAGGGCTGACATGAGATACTAACCTGACTTGTAATACCTTGTTTCCGTGTCTCTCCTCCATCAGATCATGAGCCCCTGTTCCCAGGGAGGGTCCCCCGCCTGGCCCAGGGCAGCACTGAGGAAGCGTGGGAGGGGCAGCGGTGGGTCCCCGCGGTGGGTTCTGGTCTCAGATGGCCGTGTTCAGCTCTGCACAATGCCCCATTCCCAATGTGAGTGCAGGAGGGAGAGGCGAAAGCTGGAAATTCAGCAGAAGTGGGAGCAGCCGTGAGGCAGGTGTGAGGCTTGGAACAACGTCGTCATTTTTCTGAGACAAAACGTGCTTGTGAGGGTGAGAGAAGAATCTCTGGGGCTCCCAAACTGAATAGGGTGCCTCCCTTTGCTCCTGGGCGAGGAGTGTGGTGCACCCATTGATTCATCCACCAATTGCTCACACCTCTGGCATCATCGAATAAGAGGCAGATCCTTAAAACTTCAAAAAGTGTCAGTTGGAACTATTTTTTTGAAATTTCTTTCTCTTTTTTTGGTTCTTTAATGAAGCATGTTCACAAGTTCCAGACTGGCTAACGTGTCCTGATGATGTGCTCTCGGGAGACCAGGCAGTCACGGAGGGGACAGGCAGGCACCCAAGGCCCCACGGCTGAGCCCAGGCTTCGCTTAACCCTCTCCTGATGTCCCTGCCCTCAGCTGCCGTGAGCAGCAGGGGTTCCACCTCTGCTCTCCACTTGGCTCTGGGCACAGAGTTTGGGGAAGGGCCGGGCACCCAGGCCCCGGGATCCGATACCCAGGCGGGCGGGCGGTCAGCTGCGCTCACTTTCGGTGTCCAACTCAGATCAAAAGCAGGAGGAACCAGCACCCCCAGCCCCGTCTGGTCCCCGCAGTACTGAGGGGCCCTCTGGTTGCTGAGCACAAAAGGCCCTGCGGGAAGCCGTATTTACCCGCTCAGATAAAGGGACCGCGCATTCTCAGGGCCACATTCTCGCCACAGAACCGCTTGTCACACATGAAACAGCAGATTAAGAATTTCCTATTCTATTTTTACTGCAAATTTGCACTGGGAAAGGGCGTTTGGTTTGGAAACGCTTTCTCCCCTTGAGCTGCTTGGCTGCAGATGAAAGGGTGGCCCAGCCGCGGTCAGGCCGAGGGGACATTCACAGCGTCCACAGCCTGCCTGGCCGAGACGCTGATACGGGATCAAAACCTCTTATCTCCTGTTTTTCTTCTGCTCAGTAACATTAAAGAGGTGCCGGGGTGCAGCCTGGGCAATTCCTTGAGTTGGGGAATGGTTTTGGGGGAACTGGCTCTGTCGGCGCCTTGGGGATCCTTGTCCCTAATCCCAAGCTCCACAGCCGGACAGGAGGAGGCTGGCAGCCGGGTTAAAGGACACAGTGAGGATGCAGGAGAACGAGGACACAGGATAGGAGGGTGGGGACAGTGAGGACAGGGACAGGAAGATAGGGACGGAGAGGACTGGGACAGGAGGATGGGACAGGAGAATGGAGACAAAGAGGATGGGGACAGGAGGACAGGGACGGGGGACAGCCGTCCTATATGCAGCTCACACACTGCAGTGCATGGAGTTCAGCCGCCCGAGCTGCAGCCCAGGCAGGTGCTGGGGCTGCAGAGTCACTTTTCTGGGTCCAAACCTGACAAAAGCCGATCTGCTCCCCGTGGCTTCTGCGAGGGGGCGATGGCCTTTCCTCCCCTCAGGGCTGTTGTGGGAGGCAGCAATGGCCTTCATAGATTTGACCTCCTAAACTTCTGTGTGGAAAGCACCATTAAAAAGTTAATGGCTAGGTGTGGTGGCACCTGTAATCCCAGCTACTCGGGAGGCTGAGGCAGGAGGATCACATGAGCCCAGGAGCTGGAGGCTGCAGTGAGCCATGATTGCATCACTGTACTCCAGGCTGGGCAACAGAGCAGGACCCTGTCTCAAAACAAAAAAAAAGTTAAAATACAGATGGTAGAATTAGAGAGTATATTTGCAACAGAGTTAAAACTCCAATTGTAGAAAGAGTATCTACAAATCAATGATAAAAAGAGAAAGTATACATGAGTGGATTAATAAAATGTGGTATACGTATACCGTGGAGTACTATTCAGTCACAAAAAACAACGGTGATCTAGCACCTCTTGTATTATCCTGGATAGAGCTGGAACCCATTCTACTAAGTGAAGTATCCCAAAAATGGAAAAACAAGCACCACATGTACTCACCATCAAACTGGTTTTATCTGATCAACACCTAAGCGCACATATAGGAATAACATTCATCGGGTGTCATGAATAACATTCATGGGAGAGGGAATGGGGGATGGGTATATACACACCTAATGGGTGCAATGGGCACCGTCTGGGGGATGGACATGCTTGAAGCTCTGACTCAGGTGGGGCAAGGGCAATATATGTAACCTAAACATTTGTACCCCCATAATATGCTGAAATAAAAAAAAGAGAGAGAGAAAGGATAGACAAGTGGGCAAGAGACGGGCGCAGGTGCCACCACCTGGAATTTGCTTTACAGAAGAGAGAAACGCTCAACCTCATAGGCCGTCTGGGAAATTCATATTTATCTCACAAGTTGCTCCCCAGCCCCGTTTTCAGGCTCAGACTGATAAATGTCAGAGGCGGAGAGGGGGCTCTCACGCCACATGGGTGTGCGAATTGATCACACCCTCTTGGGAGGCCGTTCGATTGGTGCCTGTGACACTGAAAGCACGAATTCTCAGCAATCCCATATCTAGGTACCCACGTCACTAAGATACGAATGCGCCAGGATGTATGCTCATGGCTAATCCCTGTGCAGTTACTGATAAAAAGCAAAAATAAATCGGAGCACATGGACAGGATGCTGGATAGTAAGCTATGGCGATCTCTGCAAAGGAACACTGTGCGGCTGGGAACAAGAGTGGGGAGCTGCACGTGCAGACACGACGTCGTCAGGGACAGGTTCTCTCACTGACAGGCCAAGGTTGCAGAGCAGGGCCTGCGTAACAGCAGCCCATTTATGAGAGTGCGCACGTCTGAGAGGATACACATCAGTACGTGCCTGGGACATTCCTTACCTGACGTCACACGCAGATGATCATTAGGATTCTAGGTGGAAATCGTTTTCCTTCAGAATTTTGGAGACACTGTCAGTTCTGTTGACTCCCATCCTCCCGTGTCGGTGCTGAGAAGCCCAAATCCGTACATCACTCACCCTTCATGTGAGACCTGGGTTTCAAGGTTGTCGTTTGTTCCCGATAGTCTGAAATTTGAGAACCATGCGCCGTAGTCATGGCTGGCGCTCTGTGGAGTCTCCAGTCTCTAAACACCTCCTTCAGTTCCAGAAAATTTCCTGAATTGTTTCTTTAATGATGTCCTTCCCTCCGTTTTCTCTAGTCTCTCATTTCAAACTTCTGTCTGGGAATCTCATCTCCTGCCCTCGCCGTTCATCGTTCTAAAAATCTTTTCCCTCCACTTTGGTGTCGCCTTGTCTTTTGGCTCCGCTCTCTGGAGACGTCCTCAGCGTTACTGTCCAAGCCCTCTAGTGAGCGCTTCCCTTTCACTGTCATGTGTTCATTACCAAGAGCCCTCCTTTGTCTTCTAAATGTTCCTTTTTAATGCTGTCTACTACTGCGCTGTGATCGCAGTATCTTTCCTCCTGTCGGAGGACATTCCTGCCAGTCTCTTTAGAAGGAAGTTACCCACTGACTCCGTTTCCCTGTGTCTGTCCTGGTCTCTCGCGGTGCCTGGCAATCCCGGCTGTGGGCTTGGCCAGGGCGATGGGGGCCCGGGGTGCTCACATTCTGTGGCTTTAGGTCCTTCCTCTCGGGTTGGTTGGATTCCTGGGCAGCCCCCAAGAACCGCTGGGCAGGCAGGGGTCTCAGCACCTTGCACGCCACTGCAGAATTCTGCTTGTTCTCTGCTTAGCCCCACTCCCGAATGTATCTGGTCTCCCAGAGATCGGGGACCTTTGAACAGATCTCCCAAACCCAGCTGGTGATGGGGAAGTTGCCTGGTGTGCGGGGCGGTGGGCTCGGATGGTGTCTTCTCAAAGCCCCCACCACCCCCACGGCACCTCCCTCGGGGCCTTTTGTGGGCTCTGTGTGCAGACCGGGCCACCCTGCAGCCTCCAGGCTGCCAGCAGCCGCCCCCGGTGGTACCACAGGCTTCTGTCCCGCAAGCCGGTCTCACTGCCAGGACAGCAGGAGGTACACTGCCGGCACTGTGTCCTGCCTCTGCTCCTAACCTGGGCCCAGCACTGCTGTGTTGCTTTCTAAAGGGTTTTCTTTGAAACAAAGAGTCTGTTTATTACTTTTTATTAAAAGGGCGTGGATTCCGGGCCCAGAGTCCAGGTGGGCATTGTGTCCAGGTGGACCTGGGTCGAATCCAGGTTTGGCCGCTTTATAACCCACGTGACCTTGGCCGGCCCTCCCTCTCTGAACCTTATCTGTCTAATGGGAGTGAAATTCCCACCTGGCAGGCTGTTGTGGGGCACCGGTGAGATAACGTGCCATAAAGTGCCAGCAGAGGGCTTGGCACAGAGCTGGTGAGCAGCCGTGAGAGAGGCCTGCATGGCATGGCGTGTGCAGGTGTCCCTTCTGCGGGTGGGCTGGGCAGGCGGTTCATCTCCACCACCAGTGGGGCTGGGGCAGAGTGTCTGGGGCCGACATGCTCAAGCGCAGCCAGCCGAGGTCTCCGGGCCTCCTCACCTGCTCTCTGGGGCGGCATGGGGCGGGTCCCCAGGAATGCGATCAGTCTCCCCAGCCCTGGGGGCTGATCCTCCGCCTCCGATAGGCCACCTGCAGCCTGGAGAGGCCGCCCTGGCCCAGGCTGTCAGCACCGGGAGGGGCCGCCTGCCCCACAAGACCAGGCATGTGCCGGGACCCACATCCGGAATCCAGCAGGAGCGCTTCCTTGCAGCTGAGGCCCTGTCTGCTCTTGCCCAGGAATGTCTGTCCCCCCACCCGGCCCCCCGAAGTTGTCTGTGCCTAGGTACTTTTCCCTCTGGGCCCCCACTTCGGGGACAACAGGTTTAGAAGAAGAGTGCATCACGTGTCCCTGCACAACCCTCTGGGAGGACACAGCCCCAGCCAGCAGACCCAACCCACGCGCCCGCGGAGAAGCAACTGTGGCCAAAGGAACCTGAGAGAAGGGAAGGACCCTCAGCTCGGGGCCTCCTGGGTGTGGTGGCTCCGGGGTCACAGTGCATGGGTGGAGGGGCCCTGCAGATTCTGTGACATCACCCAGACCAAATAAAACCACACCGAGTCCCTTGGCAGCTGAGGCTCAGGGCCGCCAGCCTGGAACCACACCGGGTGCCGGGCAGGAATTCTACTTCTGCCAGACGCGGGACATTCCACAGAGGACACCAACACTGTGGGGTCACTAGGAGGTGCTGTAGCCATGGCGCTGTCATAGGTCACCGAGTGTCACCAAATGTCGTAGCTAAGGCAGGAATCTGTGCTGGGCCTCCGGGAAGGCTGCTGAGGGCTTAGGCAGGTTCTCCTTTCCTTTCTGTCCTCCTGGTGAAGTGCAGGGAGCCAGCTGCCGAGAGACACCACTGTGTGGCCGAAGGTCAGACCAGACTGAGGTCTGGTGGACGCGTGGGGAGGTGGGATTGCTTGGACAATGCTTCTCAAGCCTGGGTGCCCTTGGAGTCCCCTGTGAGACTGTCGACAGCTGATTTGACAGGCCCAGGCTGGCCCAGGAGCCCCCAAGGTCACTGGTGACCTAGTGGTCTTTGGGCCACACTCTGAGACACTCTGCTCTGAGCCGCGGGCGTGGGGGACGCGGGGTCAGAGCTCCACTGTGGCCTTCTCTGCATGGCAACGGGAAGGAAAAGCCGCTGGGATTTCTAACCCCGGCGGAGATTTGGGCAACTCACTGTGCCTCGGGGGGGCAGGCCCTTCCCTCTCTGTGTCTTAGTTTCCCCACCTGTTCAGTGAGGTGACTGAGGTGACCTCCACAGCCCCTTTCTTCATGAGACCAGGGCTCTCTGTAACAGCCACTCTGACCAGGGATTCCTTGTGTCTGACAAGTTGTCCAAACCACTCCTCTGCCGTGGAGTCCGGTGAAATAGGATCAATTTTATGCTCCCAAGATCCTCCCAGCTGGTCGCTGGGGCTCCATCTGGTGATGGTTCTGGAGTCTCCAGCCCCGATCCCCCTGCCCTATCGCCTGGCTTCAGAGCCACTGCCCCCCTGTGGGTCAGTGACTGCTGTCCCCTGGGCATAGCCAGCTGGTCCCAGGCCCTGCCCCCACCCTGGGCGCAGTGTGATTGCGACCGGTTGGTAGACACCCTGCTTCTGTGCTATGCGCCTCCCAGGAGTGCCTTTCCCACCTCCCTTTTCTGAGCGGAGGGGGCTATGGTCCTTGTGTGCAGGTGACTGAGCCATTCACGGGGCCTTTACGAGGAAAAGATGAAGTTCTTAAAACGCAGCGCCGGAATCAGCAGCAGCAGCAACGGGGCACGGTGTGGGGTCAACCATCAGACAGGAATGAGGCGCAGCCTTTCCTCTTCTTGGCCCGGGCGAGTTCCCTTCTATGAAATGGGTGAATAATCCCGGAGAGGATGCCAAGGAGGAGGGGTGAGGTTGCCTTGTCAAGCTTGGAGTGCAGCGATCAGCCTGTGGTAGCAGCTCGCCGAAAGCCCCTGAGCGGACGGATGCGTCTTGGCTGATGTTACTGCTGCTCCTGTTGCGTACATCGGGGACACACGGGTCTGCGGCAGATGCCTTGTGTCCTTGTCCCCCGCAGACCCTCCCCGCACACAGGATCCAGGAAGAACGGCCGACACACAGTGGTGCGCGGAATAGGGAATGGACGTCTTCTCTGCTCTGTTGCTCATGATTTTGAAACGTAAGTCATATCGCTCACGTGTGTCCTTTTTGCCAGAGTAGAACACACAAGGAGGATTATGCGGAGGGCACTAAGTTTAAGCGCACAGATGAGTGAACTTTTACAAGACACAGAACATCTCCAGAGCCCCACAGGCTGCCTCCCGCATGTCCTGGCCTCTGGGTAATCGCTGCTCTGCCTTCCAAGTGGCCTCCGTCCTGGGCTGCTGGCCCTGTTCCCTCTGTGTGAAGCCACACGGTGTGGCCGCTTTGGGATCTGGCTTCTCCCTGCAGAGAAGGCCTGCGCGGTGCATCCATGCGGTACGAATCTGCGGTTTGCTCTGTTCATTGACCCAGACAATGTATAGGGATGTTTGGGGGTGTCTAATGCATGTCCTGGGCAGACCCTCCTAGCCGTCGGGGACGTGGCCCCGGCTTTAGGAGATGCTGTTGAACAGCTATCAGAAGCGCCTCACCAGCAATACTCGGATACGGGTCTTCGTATATTGCTTTTATATATTTAAAATAAAAAGTCTTCCCATTAAGGACATTACAGGTTCAGATACCTTCACTGGTGATTTTTATCAACATATTCAAGAAACAAATTATTCTACCCTTAACTCCTCCAGAGAACAGAAGAAAGGAGACAGTCCATGGCTCATTTTAAGGAGCCGACAGACCCTTGACAGCCAGCGCTGTCGAGAGCAGCACCAGGAGAGAGGGTGACAGCCCTGAAAGACAGTGACCAAGCTCGACAGCACGTGGACTGGGGACACACGTGGCCTAGTGGAGTTTATCCCGGGACCGGCAGTGGGTGAACATCACAGAGTCAATGACAGCAGCCTCCGCATCAGCAGGTGTAGAATCTTACAGTCATTGCGATCAATGAGAAAAGTGCTTGATAAAATTCCACGTCCATTCACGAGAAGGACCAGAGGGCACCTCCTCAACCCGATAAATGTTCAAAACCTACAACAGCATCAACTTTGCAACTTTCGCTCTGAGAACGAGGTGTTGTGCCGTGACTACCGCGGTCACTCGGATCCTTTGGGAGGCCCTGCTCCAAGTCGAGGCAAGAAAGAGAAACCAAAGGTACGAGGATTGGAAAAGAAGAAATAAAACTTCCAGTAGTCACAGAGGTCATGATGACATGTGCACAAAGAGGGACATCAGATAAGTTATTAAAATTAATAAGAGAGCTGGGAATTTGCTGGATACAAAATCAATATGTTAAAAATCTGTTTTTCTCTATACGTCAGGACAGACTGAAAGTTAGAGGAGATTTCACTTACGAAAGCCTGAAAATAGAAAATATAGTATGTAGGAAAAACAAAATACATGTAAGACTTTTATAGAGGAAATCAATGTAAAAAACTTTGTTGAGGGACATTTGAGAAGACCCAAGTGCTGAGTAACTGTACTCACTAACTGAGGGACCCCAAATTGTCAAGACATCAACTCTTCTACAGACTTTGTGTACTCGTGATGTAAATTTCTACAGTTTTTTTTTTCTTTTGGTGGTTCATGGCAAACTGATTCTAACATTTATGTTGAAAGCAAAGAGCTGAGATCACTAAGCCGTGTTGGAGAACAGAGACGGGAGAGAACTGGCTTGGTCTGACGTCGAGGCTTGTACTACGTTATAAGGTTCACAAGGAGGCGAGGCCGAGGCCGGGACAGAAAACCCTCGGAGCAGGATGTGAAGGTGCCGGCTCAGGACGGGGCGGCCGAGGCTGAGTGGGAAGGATGGCTTTCCAACGAACATCTCTGGGACGACCGGGTGTCCACGCACAGGAAGTGAAAAGTGCCAACTACTTCACACCACTAAGAAAAAGACCCACATAGATTAAATTTCTAAACGTAAGACAAAACTGCAGTGGTTTTAGAAGAGAAGTTACAGGATATCTTCCTAACTTTGAGTTAGGGATGGATTTCTGAACAGGGAGGACATGCTACAAAATTAACATTCACAAAGGCAAAGACTAGTATGTTTTAATAGATTAAAATTAGGAAATTTGGTTACATCAAAATCCTCCACAAAAGGACTGAAAAGACAAACCAGAAGGCGGGAATTTGCCGAACATTCGACCGAGACGTCCGGAATAGAAAAGGGACGTCCATGGGACAGACAAGAGACACTGGCTTTGCCAAGGACGGGCCGACGGCTCTACCACAGGAAACCAGGTGTGATAGCTAACCAGGTGCTTAGCTTTTAGGACTCAGGAAAAAGCAAGTTAAATCACAAGGGGAGGTAGTTACTCGCCCAGCAGGTTGGCACAAGTTTAAAAAGTCTGATCGTACCCAGGGCTGGTGAGGACACAGCGGGGGAACCGTCCCGCCCTGACGGTGCCATTTGGCACCAAAGCTCTGGGCTGACTGAACTGCCCACCCAGACCCCAACCCCAGCCTCTGTTCTTAGAGAGTCTCGCACGGTGTCTATGACAGTGTCGTTCATAAAGCAACACAGTGGAAAGCGCCCGGGACACTCACAGCGGAAGACATTACACCTGGACGCTCTGCAGGGGCAAAGCTGCCAACGTCAGCAGGAAAGACCCCCCCACAGTGAGGACACAAGCCGAGCACAGGAGAACCGGGGGGGCTTGACTTCACTTTTCAGAAGTTAAGAAATGGGCCAGGCTACATGATATACGGTAGGAAATAGCAAGGCTGTGACCATCACAAAATCCAGGACCCTGGTGTCCTCCGGAGAGGAGGGGTCAGGGTGTGAGGGGAGAGGCTTGTCCTGTTTCCGGCCTGGGGTGCTGGCCTGGGCTCCCTCGAGGGACTGTACATGCTGCACGGACAGTCCGCAGGGACTCTGCCGGGAGCGCAGTCTCTTGCACAGGTTTTAGGAATCTGAGCTTTAAAACAGAAAGGAATCGATTCTATTTCGAGCCGGGATTGGCCTATCTGAAACACCCACCTCCTCCTTCTCCGCCCCACCCGGTGAGGTCCCCGGGCACACCTGCTTCCGCCCCAGCTGTTGGCCAAGATGCACATCCCGGAGTCCTCTCTCCTGCAGCCAAACACGCGCATGCCTCCTTCCTCCGTGCAGCTTTCCCATTGACTTTGGCTGCCACAACGGATGAGCTGGCCACCTCAGATCCCTTCTGCAAGGGTCAGGGTCGGAGTAAACATGGAGCCTGGAGCTGCTGGTGGGCGCCCAGCTGGGCCTGCAGAACAAGCAAAGCTTCCCAGGAAGTGGCCTTGGCCGTGTCCCCAGGCCCCTTCCCGAGACCTCTGGCAGGAGAGCCCCCACCTGCGGGAGCCACTGGCCCTGACACAGGAGGTGCCAGGAGAACACGCCAGGCCAACCTGGGTTTTGGCCAAGCCTCGGGAGGGACTGGCTGTCCAGGTTCTTGGCTCCACCCGCCACCTGGTGCCATGAGGGCGCCCTCTGGTCAGGGGCCAGGGCCAGAGATGGCCAGCAGTGGGGTCTGCTCTGTGTGTGCACGTCCTGGCATTTCATCCCTGAAAGCAAAGTGTTTGTTTGGCTTCCACAGAAAAAACAGCTCTGAGCTGTCTTGGAGAAAATGCCCTTTGGGAGGAGCCTGGGTTGGGGCAGAAGGTGCTAAGGCCCCAGCACCGCTGCCTGCTGGCGGGGTGACCTTGCAAAGACTCTAGGGCCTCTCTGGGCCTCAGTTGCCCCATCAGTACAAGGAGAGGGTCAAACTCCTCCCCGAAGCCCCTCCCAGGGCTGGCAGCCTCTGGTGTGAGCAGAAGTGGGATTTGCTCCCTCTGCTCCTCGGGCTGGGAGCACATGGAAATGAAAGGTTGGAGAGTGGGAGCCCAACCCTACAGCAGAGAGACCCTAACCCTAAAGCAGGCTCCCTGGAATGAGGCTGGAGGACAACGTCCAAGAGTCCTCCCCGTTCAGAAGACTTTTCCAAACATGCGGGCGCTGCACTGAGAGCGGGCAGCGAAGCCCCACCGGGGAGCCCTCAGAGCAGAGACCTGACGACACAGGTGGGGGCCGGGCTCAGGGTGGCACATCCCCCAGGGGCAGGGGACGGAGGGAAGGGCCCCCTTGAGCCTGGGGTCTTTGGACTTTACCCCATTGACCCACTGACTAAGCAAAAAGCTCTGGAATTCAAACTCCAAAAATGTTGAAATGTGTGTGAGTTTATCTATTGCTGTATGACAAATTGCCCCACAACTTAGTGGCTTAAAGGACAATAATAATGTGTTGTCTCTCATGGCTTCTGTGGATCATGGATTTGAGAGAGGTTGAGTTGGGTGTTTCTGGCTCCAGCCTCCCGTGAGTTTGCCGTCCTCTGATGGCCTGGTGGGCTGGAGGACCCCTCCCAGGGTGGCCGCTCGAGGGGCTGGGAAGCTGCTGCTGTCCATGGGGCCCGCAGGGCTGCTCGGGCGCCCTCACAGCACGGCAGCCGCTTCCACAGCGCACACCGGCGGGAGACCAGGCCGCCACGGCTTTCCTGACCTGCCTGGGCAATCCCACGCACACCTTGCCCCATAGTCAGGGCGGGAGGTGCTGTGCCCGGGGCCACTGACGGCCGCCGTGGGGTCTGGGTGTCACACAAACTGACAGAGATTCTTACGGATCAGGAGAACCGGAGTTACAGGGTGCATTGTGCCCAAACCATCTTTGTAAAGTTGGCGGGTGGTAATGATTTCTGTTTCAGTCACTGCTCCAGGTTCTGACAAGAAGGCCTTTGTTCTGAGGCATACCTGTGGGAGCCCCCATGAGGGGACAGGCCTGCGGAGGAATTAGGCATTGTTCTCCTCTTGGACAGGGCAGGAGCAGAGTCTGCTGTGTCTCTGGAGGGCTTTGTGTGGAGCCAGGGCTGTAGGCACTTGCTGGCCCTGTCTCCCGGAGTGGACAGCTAGGAGGGGCTAGAGATGGCCCAGGCACCAAGGCCCGGCTGCACGCACAGCTGGCTCAGCGCTGCACGAGTGACGGGGCTGCCTGAAGTACCCAGGAGGCAGCGCTTCAGGGAGCAACCTTGCTCAGTGGAGGGCAAAAGTCCCAGCCCCTCTCCCCTTGCTGGGGGACAGAGCCGAGTGTCCTGCCCTGGCTCAGAGTTCTCCAGTCTGCTCCAGGACCCTCTGTCCACTCCCTTTCCCTTTGCCACAGTGCTTCCTGGATCAGAGCATCCGACCTGCTGCTCAAGGTCCCTGGGCACACAGATGAGGCAGGTCGGGCTCAGGAACCCAAATAAGAAGTCCTCCTCAGAGGAGAGGAAGGAGTGATTCATGCTGTGTCCCTCAGCTGCCTGACACAGACCCAACTGCCCCTGCCTGCACCTCTTCAGGGTGGTCACAGGTAGGCGATGCGCCTCGCACAGAGTGCACCCCAGAGCCTCACTCCTCCTTTCTGCTCACCCAAGCCCAGCAGTGAGCGAGGCCACCATGTGCCAGGTGGAGAGGGAGGCATGAACAGGAGGATTTAGGATAAAGCCAGGAGACCAGAGTCTCAGGGGTCAGCCCCAGGCCCCAGTCCCTGGGTGACAATGAGTCTGCAAGTGTTTGGGATTAGAGACACCTGGGTTTAGGTCCCAGATCTACCATGAGGTGGCAGTGTGACCTTGGACACCTCAGCTAACCTTTCTGAGCCTCAGTTTCCCCATCTGTAAAATGGGATAGTAAAAGCTGCCCATCTATCAAGGATACAGTGAGGTTTACATGAGAAACTCCTTGGAAATTTGAAATATGAAAGTAGCCATGTAGTCCCAGGTATATCTAAGCCAATACTGATGTGGGGGATAGTAACTCTCCTGAACCCTACCTGGTTACATTTGTAGTTGTTATAGGTGAGTGTTTGGCTAAAAAAATGAATGAGGAATTTTATGCATCAGTGTCTGAGGAAAAGGTAGAAGGAGAGATGCAGAAATGATGATGATGATGATGGTGATGAAGATGGTGATGGTGATGATGATGGTGATGGTGACGGTGGTAATGTTGATGATGAAGATGATGGTAATGGTGGTAATGATAATGGTGATGATGGTGGTGATGGTGATGGTGGTGATGATGATGATGAAGATGATGGTGACGGTGGTGATGGTGATGGTGATGATGGTGGTGATGGTGATGGTGGTGATGTTGATGATGAAGATGATGGTGACGGTGGTGATGGTGATGGTGATGATGGTGTGATGGTTATGATGGTGTGACAGTGCTAATACCACAAAGGAACAGCGACAGAGAACACCCACGGAGTCCTGTCTGCCTGCAGCCAGACGTGGTGCTCTGTGCGTCTCACCGGTCGTCTCATTTGCTCCTCCCAGCCACTGTGTGAGTGAGGTCAGTAGTTCCCAAACCTTGTTGCACCATGAATCACCTGGGATTTTTAAAAATTTTGATACCCAAGTCCCAGCCCCATACCAATTAAGTCAGAATGCCCAGGGGGAAGGCAGGCATCAGGAGGCTAATTTCCTCCAGGCGATTCCAGGGTGCAGCAGTGTTGGGGCCCCTGAGCCAGGTGGTCTCTGTGCACAGGAGGACGGGAGGCTGATGCAGTGGCTCTGTGCTTCAGAGCTGGCAAGGGGAGCTGGGGCTGCAGCCCCTCGGCTAGTTCCAGAGCTGTGCTCTCAACCACTGAGCTGTCTGTGAAGCAGAGGGCAGGATGCTCACCCCTGGCCCCATCTGGGATCCCCGTGAGGCTGGGAGAGGACAGTGGCATGTTGGATGATGATGAATCCCACGCCCTCAGCCCCGCTGGGTTTGGTGGTGCCAACGTGAGCCAAGCCTGGAGCCCCCTCCATGCACTGAGACAGTGGGACATGACCACCTCCGAAGACCCTCCTGGCCCCTGGCTAGACTTTCTGTTACGGGACAAATGCTGCCACTAATTTTTATTTTTTCCAGAACATTCCTTTCCAAAGAGACAGAGGATACCCTCTCTCTAATAAACTCACGACTTCACGTTCAAGAGCTAGCAATTTCTTCATCCATTAGGCCATGAAAAGCCCAGGAGCTTCCTAGGCCTGGACCCCTGCAGCCCCGGAAGGGCCCCTCTCTGGAGCCGCTCACAGACCTCAGAGCTTGACTCCTCTCTGGAGTCTGGCGAGGGCTCAAGACTCCCCAGAAAAGACTTAATTGCACACCGAGAGGTGTATGTGCAATACGCGGCCATGCTTCTTAAGGACAGAAGCCCTAATCGAGATTGCCATTTATTATGCACCTACTGTGTGCAAGCCATTACACCAATGGTCTTACATGGGGCTGAGAGGTGATGTGGGACTCGCCAAGGCCATCGTGCTGTGGAGCAAGGGACAGGATGGGGCCTTGTCTCCAGCATCTAGGCTGCCCCTGCCACCCCTGCACCGGCCTCCCTCGCCCTCCCTTTGCTGGTGCCTGCAGGGGTCTGGGGAGTCTGGGGACCGTGCCGGGCTCGGGCATGTCAGGGATGCACATCCTGTGGCAGCCAAGTGCAGTAATTATGCTCCCTCCTGGCATCCCACTCCCTGGCAACCCGCTGCGAGGCTGGAAGGAATGTTCCTGGAGCGCGCCGGGCGTCTGGTGCTTGTCCTGAAGGGCTTCCCCTGTGGGCGCTGTGCCCACATCCTCCGGGCAAGACCTGAATTGTGAGCAGCTGGCCCACCAGCCAAATGCCCCGACCCCTTCCTTCCCCGCTGCCCTTGCATAGTTCAGAATCTCCCAGATTCCTCGAACACTGGGGCCACACAGAAAGGGAACAGAAAGGGGTCGATGGCCCCAGAGCCTCTAGCCCCCATTCAGGCCCCAAGGACGGACTCTCAAGGGCCCGCGCCTCTCTGCCAGCCTCTGGAACTGGGGCCGGGGAGGGAAGCCTCGCGCTGGAGCAGGAGCCCCGGAACTGCCACCTTTCTACTGAACCTGGAGGAGGATCAGAAAATGCGTCCTGTTGATAGGGCCTTTAAGCACTGGAGCCAATCGATGGAGAGTGTAGCCTCTGGAGAAGTTGCTCAAGATCTCTGGGCCTCGGTTTCCTCAACAATTCCTGCTGGATGGAGCATGCGAGAGGGGAGCAGAGCGTGCACCCCCCTCAGCATTTTGTCCACCCAGTGCGGGGCCAAAGCCAACCAGAGGGAGGGGATATCCAGGAGACAGAGCTCCCAGATGGGAGAGGGGGACTCCCCAAAAAGGAGCCGGATGTCTAAGGAGAGGTGAGGGAACAAGGTGCGTGGCTGGCAGTGGGGACAGGCATGTCTTTGGTCTCACCTTAGAGGATGTTTTGGAAGCACAAGGGCCTGGATGGGCCCAGAGGGCCAAGTTCTGTACAGGGGAGCCAAGGAGATGCCCGTCCCTGACAGCTGTGGCCCCAGCTGCTGGCAGTGGCTGGCCACAGCCAGAGATACAGGCGGACCCTGAGGACAAAGTGGCATCGTTGGGGGAGGAGGCCAGGGGACATCGATTTTAGCAAGGAGAAGCAGATTGGCCCCAGCAAGGTCCCGGGTCAACACAGACAATGCGCTGGTAGCCCTCAGCCTGGATGGCTGGCGGAGGCACCATGTTCAATCCGTCACTTGTGGGGCAGGTTGCATGGGGCACCTCCCAGTGCCAGAGGCTGGAAGGAGTCCTGGCCAAGACCCACACTCCGGCCCTCAGAGCGCTTCCGTCCAGAGGCGGAGGACGGACACACATAGGCCAACAGAGGCAGCAGGACCCACCAGCTGGCACCCCAGGCAAGGGGGTGAGTGGTGGGTGCTGGGTGGGAGGGGCTGCTGGCTCAGACATGTGATCAGGAGTCCCCCATGGTGAGAAGATGCTGAGATCCGTGGGGACCTGCCCACAGAGGATGCAGCAAAGGCCTGGGCTGGAGCAGGTCCCCTGCGGAGGCACCTGGAGAGTGGGGAAGCCAGGGATGGGGGCCGAGGGGAGGCTGGGATGTGCTTCTGAAGGCACCGCTGGCTGCTGAGGGTGAGAGGGGGTCAGGCAGCAGGGGCGGGTGGGGGAGCTCCAGAGACCCAGGGCTCCCCCCAGCGAGGTCTATCTGCAGGATTTGGTGACAGGTCAGGCATTGGAGGGTATGAGGTGGGGCAGATGAGGAGGTCACCCAGGGTTTTTGGATTTTGGCGCAGCAAGAGCAATACTGACACCGGACATCAGCCCTCCCCAGGGGCCCAGGATGGGGGCCTCTTGGGTTCTGGGCTGGCTGCAGCCCAGGATAGAGCTGGGGCGCAGGGCCACCCCATCCACCCTGGGGCTGGACCTCCTCCAGAGGTAGCATGGACTCGGGTAGGTGGTGGAGACTCTGCACCCGGCCCTTGGCCTCGGAGTGAGCAGCACAGGGCAGTGGGGAGAAGGGGGAATCCCAGCTCTGTGGTGTGGACCGTGGGTGTAGCTGGGAGGGCTCCTTGGCTATCCCATGGGTGAGGCCCCCACAGGTGCAGTGCCAGGTGTGCAGAACGTTCTGGGAGGGCAGGGCTGGGCTTCTGTTCTGAACATTCACCCGGTCAAGCCCAAGCACATGGCAGCAAAGGCAGAAGGTTCCGAGCTGATCTCATCACCTTCCTCGAATTGTCAGGCACATCCTTGACCTGGGAGGTGACAGCCGAGGACCTGCTTGCTGCCCTCCTGCAGGGCTGGACCCACCAACAGAAACCAACACCCCGAGGGCAAGAGGGGCCTGCAGGTGTGGGGTCAGCCTGTCTGTCTCACCCACAGGCAATGGGGATGTCTAGATGACCCCGCAGGAATTCCCACTCACCCTACTCAGCCTGTCCTTGTTTCTAAAAGGAGTGGGCAGTGGCTGAGTTCACACATCTGCCCGCTGCCCCTGTGCCCTCCTGCTGGGCTCCAGGCACTGGTGAAGCATCTTGTGGGGGTCCCAAACCCCAAAGCACACCCACCCCTGCACATCAATTCCAGAGTCACCCCAGGCAGTGACGGGCATGGACTTTGGTATTGGACATAGATAGTGGTTGACCCCACCACTTCGAGGCTGGGGGCTCTCCAGAGAAGCAGAGTGAATAGACGACACATGTGTGGATAACATGACGCACTGGCTGTGGCTTACGCGGAAGTCCCACCACCTGCCGTCTGCAGGCCGGAGACCACTGACGCCAGTGGTGTGAGCCCAGGGCAGGACAGGAGGAGATGAGACACCGCAGCTCAGGTGTGAGGCAGAGAGAGCGCTCCACTCTGCCCATGGCTGGGGTGTCCTGGAGTCCTGAGAAGCCCCTCGAGGGGCAGCTCTCCCCCACCAACCCCTCCCAGTTGGTGCCCAGGTTTTCAGCAGAGGAGATGGGGGCACTTCAACCAGGGGCATCGTCTCCCTCGCCCCTCATACCCTCACGAGGAGTTTCAAGGCAGGGACAGGGACTGGGGGTGGGGGAGGCTGGGACCCTCCAGACCTGCACCACTCTTCTCTGAATTCAGAGTGTGCAGCAAGGTGAGGCTGTTTCCACTGCTCCCTCATCTGTTAGAGACCCTGTGACGACAGCTGTGGGGCTCAGAGCATGCCCCCTTTGTCCACAACTAGTGGGGTTCTCTGAGTAGCCTGTGTCTCATGCTAGGCTCCACAGGGCATCCACAGGGCATCCACAGGGCAAGAACCAGGCACAGGGGTCTGCCTGGTTCACTGCTGGGTCCCATGGTACCGGGTTTGAGAACCAAGGGACCTGGTTTCTGAAACCATGTGGCTTGGCCTGTGGGTGGGGCGTCCTGGTCGCCTACAAACAGGGCCTCAGCCTCCCGCCCAGGGCCGACCAGTAATGATTAACATGGGCTGGCTCTGATCTCTTTGTTTCTCCTGGGCTGGGACTGGGGGTGCAGGTGGCTAGGGGCGCAGCCTGTCCCCCTCCCCACTTCGCAGCCGGGGGCGAATGCCTGTCTTATCTCTCGCAGGCCTCTCTGGTTTCAGCCTCCTATTTGTTCTGACATTAGGTGGGGTTTATCTCCTGCTCCTGGCATGTCAACACAACCCCAGACTGCTGAGAAGTTTCTCCGGGCTCTGGGGCCCCCTGCGGTGGGTGAGTGGGGTGCAGCCCACCAAGCACCAGCTCCAGAGGCCTGAGCGACTGCACAGCCCAAGGGGCTGGAGGCTGTTTTCTTCTCCTTGCTTCTGTTTTGAAGGGCGAAGTTGCCTATGGCAGAGCAGGGAAGGCTCCGTCCGTGGGGTCAGAGAGTGGCAGAGCTCGCCTGGTGGTCAAGGCTGGCCCCGCTCCCGCCGCTGGGACATCCTGTGGGTTGGGCCCAATTTAGCAACTGTACTTGCTACTCGGGCTTTTGACTGAAAAGTTGCTATTTTTCCAGAAGGAAGTTTCTGGAAAGAGCTTCCCCACTGCTTTCTTTCTCGGGAGCCTGTGGCCTGGAGCCATAGACCTTGCTGAGCTTGGGTCTGCTTGCCGGGTGTGTGCAGAGAGGTTTGGACAGAACCAGGGACCCAGCTGGGGGCTCTTCCTACCCGGATCTGATGCCTGCAGTCCCCGAGCCCCCAGCTCTGTTCCCCACGTCCGGCTGCCCCAGGAGCCCTTCCTGTCAGCTCAGATCCTAACCCTAACTCCAAGACCAGCAGGGACCACTCAACACCCAAGCCAGGAGCAAGAGCGGGCCAGGAATGTGGCAGGTGTCATCGGAAGTCTGATTAGATTCTTCCTGGGGCTGGAAACGTAAATAGTCATAAAAGTCGGAAGACTGGTGCTCTGGTCAGATATGATGTCACCCCCAGCACCTGCTTCTAGACAGAGCTTAGGGAGCAAGTGACCTCATGCCAGCACTAAAAATGAAGGCTGGTAGGTGGAATCGCTGCAGGGGCTCTCGGGGGGCCTGGGTGGGTGTCTGCTACACTGGCAGCACCAACTGCTGGGTCCTGGACTGCAGGACTCTCCAAACCCAGCTGTCCTGGCCTGGCCTGGCCTGGCCAGCAGACACGGGCCAAACAGTGAGCTGTTCTCCAGCCCCCGGAACTTATCTTGAGTCAATAGAAGCGCTGGGTGGTTATGGAGGCTGTTAACAAGAGCCAGGACACAAGGGCCGCATTCAGGCCACAGCCTGCTTTCCAATGAGCTCAGCTGCTCCACAGCTGGGGCCAGGGACAGACTCGCACCCCGCCTGCCAGGCCTGCTTTCCCCACTGGTAAACAAGGGGGCAGGGGACGGGGACAAGGGCAGGGTGCTGGGTGCCAGGGGAACCAGACACATAGCTGCATGGAGCTCCCAAGAAAGTGCTCAGGCCAGCACAGCGAGGTGCAGGGTCTCGGGAGGGGCAGCAGTTGGGGTGCACGGGAGCTGCCCACAGTAGGACAGGCGAGCAGGGGGTGGCGCACAGACATTTCCTCCTGTCCCAGGACTGACTGGGACGTGGTTGACAACACCTACCCCTGCAGGACAGGGTTTCTGCAAAAACACATCTGATGATCACTGAAGTGGGGACTCATTGGAGTAAGCAGGAGTAGCGAGGAACCCAAGCACTGGGCCCAGGGTTTCTGGAGCACTGAGGGCCGCAGGAGGACCCTGCATAGTCAGTGACGTCCTGGTGTGGACTGGTGGGTGGAAGTAGATGGCCCTGCACAGCCGACACTGCTGGTCCTGTCCTGCCTCCGTGGGCAGCTCTGGGCCAGATGAAGACCACCAGGGACAGGCGTTGTGGTCAGAGGACAAACATCCATTTATCTGACCACATAGGTCAGCACCTCTCAGACTCCACGTGTGCAGAAATTGAGGGAGGGTCTTGCTAGCGTACGACTTCTTGTTCAGGAGGTCGGGTGGAGCCTGGATCATTCGTTTCTCATCAGCTGCTGGTCAGAGACACCATGGTGAGTAGCTGGGCTGAAGATGACATGGGTGGGCAAAGTCACCTGCGGAGAAACAGTGTTTATATTCAGGGATGTCTGGTTTGCCCTGAAGAGTCCAGGGCGGTGGTAGGTGACAAACTGAGGGGCTGCCCCGAGGAGAGCGAGGGGTGCCCCAAAGGGAGGGTGGGACAGCCCCAGGCTGGGAAGTGATTGCAGGTCAGTTAACCAGGGCTCCATGCAGCAAGACTCCTCTGCGACCGGAACATCCTGCTCTGCATCGAGAAGCTGCAATGCATTTTTGCATGCGAGTATAGCGCCTTGCGTGAACCTTTGCCTGGAAACCCCTGCACTGCATCGGATGGTTTCCTCCACAAATCCATGTCCGCCCAAAACCTTACACTGTGATCTTACTTGGAAATGGGGCCTTTGCAGGTGTAACTAGTCAAGGACCTGAGGATGAGCTCATCCAGGGTTTAGAGTGGCCCTAAATCAAATGGCGAGTGTGCTCATCAGAAGGGCAGACAGAGAGAAGAAAGCCCCATAAAGACGGAAGCAGAGATTGGGGTGATTCATCTGCAAGCTGAGGAACACCAAGGATTCCTGGCAACAACCAAGGCTGGAGAGGCCTGGGACAGATACCCCCACAACCCTCAGAAAGCACCAACCCGCCAACACTGCAATGTCAGACTCTGGCCTGCAGAGCTGTTGCTTTAGGCCCCCAGTTTGTGGTTACTCAGCCCCTGGCATCTTACACAGCCCTCCCTGGAGCGTGCCAGGGATCCCCTGTTCCTCAGACACCCTTGGGGAACATTGCCGCAGTCTTTCCACGCAGGTCAGTCCCTGAGCCCCGCCAGGTAAGGGGAGCAAAGCAGACGGCGCCGTTTCTCCACGTGGGACTCGCTGTTTTAGCAGAGCTGCTGACGTCCTGGCCCTCGGCCCCTTGCTCATCTGTTCCCTGCAGCCACCGCTCCCTGCACCCTGACTGCCTCCCCTCTCGAGCACCTGTCTCTGTCACACGTGTCACTGTGAGCTCTCGCATACGTAGCTTGGAGCAGCCCGGGGTGGAGGGGACACGTTCAGGGAGGAAGAGCTGCGTGCAGCAGCAGCCTTTGGTCATCCAAGCCCCCAGCAAGTGCTTTCTGGGCACCACTGTGCGCTGGGCGCTGTGACGGGGTGGAGAGGAACCTTTGCCCTCACACAGCAGAGTGTAAAAGGGCAAAAGGCACGAGGCTTCCGTCTGGGAACCTCCTGAGAAAGGGCTTCTGCCAGAAGCTAAGTTTCTCTGGAAAACGTACTGAAATAGAGAGAAATAGAATCTTGGGCTCTGGGGGTTCACAGAGGCAACAGGGGATCAGAGACTGGGAGTATGAAGGGGCTCACAGTGGTGGCAGTGAGAGTGACCATCCCTGAGTATTTCACGCAAGCCTGACAGGACGAATCTCCCAATGACCCTGTGATCCTCTTTTGCCGTGGAGGAAACTGAGGCTGTGGCGGGGAAGGGACTTGCCCTGGGCCACACACAGGTGACATGCAGCGTTAGGGTCCCTGTGCCTGGTTCCTAGCCAGGAGTGCCTGGAGGTCACCTGGGGCTGACCCCCTGCCTCATCCATAGGACACCGACAGCCAGCCTGTGCCCCGACACTGCCTCCATCACCGCACCGAGCACCGAGTCCTGCCCTCCCTCCCTGGGCCTGGGAAGATGTGGGGGTGAGACACCCCGGCTCTGCAGCCCTGGGAAGTCAGTTAACCTGTGTTTCCTCATTCGAGAAGGGGCTAGGAGTTTTCTCAGAGCAGGACTACCAACACCACTGCCCAGCCAGGCACCTTTGCAGGCCAAGTAAATTGGCACGTGCAGATACCTTGCAGGGGAAGGGGACACTGGGTGGGGGGTGTGCACCTCACGGGGTCTCCTGGCCCTGCAGCTGTGTCCAGAGTGGAGGTCACTGCCCAGACAGCCTGACAGGAGGGCTCTGGCCTGGCTCAGCAGCCGAAGAGCACCCTGGGCCTGTGGTGGTCTCATCCCTGTGAATTCTCATGAACTTGGGGGCATCCTAATCCAATCCAGGTTTGGTCTGGAGCCTGGTTGTATCGTCCAAATCGGGCTGCCCTGTTCCCAAGACCCGGAAGGACACCCAGAGGACATGGGTGTCCAAGAACACCCGGCAACTGGGCTGCACTCACACCCCCAGGTGCCCTCTGCCGAGGAGCACGTTCCCTGCTGCTGTTGGACGCGGAGCGTCAGGATGCGCAGGAACTGTAGGGTCCCGTGTCTGTTAGCACCTGCCGGTTCTAGCTGCCAGCCTTGCCTAATTACTTAATTTGCACTAATTCTCATGCCATTAATACACACTGCCTAAAATAACCTTGCCTAGAAAACGAACTCGTCTAGGACACTATTTTTATCATTTTTGAGAAAAAAAGAGCATCACATTGTCAGCATTTCCAGATGTTTCCCATTTCTTCCCTTTTACTTGCTCTATGTTGGTGCTAACCTTAGAGACAGGAGTTCTGAGGGAACTTTAAAGGGATATCAGTCTCTCTTCCAGCAAGGTCTCCTGGGATTAGCAAGCATCTGTCCCTGAGAGGGACAGGATGAGAGGCTCTTCGCGGGCGGGGAGGTCCCAAGGGTGACACACAGGCCGTAGAGACACTCCAGGCTACGTGGCTCAAGCGTGCGCCCGGCAGCACCCAGGCGCCCGCACGCCTGTTAAGGGCCAGAGCAGCAGTCTGCTTGTGAATGCCCCTCTCTCAGCTCCCCTCCCCCTTACTCCTCCCGCCTCCTAAGGTCTCCCCCCAGATAAACTACTTGCACCGAAATCCTGGTCTCAGGCTCTGCTTTGGGGGAACCTAGACTAAGACAGCTTGTCTGTGTGCACACACAGGTGAACTCCAGGCAGGTGCACGTCGTGTGTCTGTGTACAACATGTACATCACACTCGCAGGTGCACAGTGGCAGGTGGAACAACGCCCCACCCCACTGGAGCTTGCACTGTTACCTTACACAGAATACGGCTCTGCAGATGTGATTCAGGGTCTCGGGGCAGGGAGATGAGCCCTGAACACCGTCTCCTGCCCCTGTCGACTGGTTAACCCTGGGAAGGAGCCTTAGTGGACCCAGAGGACACCCAGCTTGAACCACCTCAAGTGACAAAAGGGTCACAACTGTGGGTGGGACTGGGGTGGGCTGCAGGGTGTGCTTCATTCAGCCCTCAGCACTGTCGTCGAAGATCTGGTGCCAGGACAGCCTTGCTGTCGTGGCGACCAGCCTGGTGGTCCACCTGGCCCGCGGTGTCCAGGACCACAGGCCCAAGGGTCTTGCCAGAAGCCCCTGCAAAGGCCTCACCATGTCATTGGCTGAGTCTGGGTCACATGGCCATAGATGAGCCAACCCTGTAGCCAGTGGGAGGGGCTAAGGTGATTGGCTCCGACCTGAGTCAGGTGCAAGCCCACGTCCACGGTGCCCAGGTGTAGGATGCTCATCTGGGTGGCACTCAGGGGCACCAGGAGAGGGGTGGGGAGGTGGCCCACCTTCCCTCTTGCTCTCCAAACAGGCTATGCCATCTCTTTCCTTAGAGATTCCTGTCCTGCAGATACCCCACCCAGAATCCCAGCACAGCCCCCATTGGAGGGGACAGCAATGGTGGCCATAGCCCGGCCATCTACTCTGAGCAGGCTTTCTCCGCACTTTTGACCCTGGGGGTGGGCTGTGCAGAGGAGGACCATGCAGGGGTGTAGGAGGGGACAGGACGGCAGGAAGTTGTGTCACCTCAGAGGGTGTCTCCACCTGGGAGTGTGAGGGTGGGAGGGGTGCAGGCTGGCCCTGCTCACGAGGAAGCTCTGCTGTACCCCTGGGTGTGCGGCCAACTGTGGGCCAGCCCCAGGCCTTGGTCCTCAGGGTGAGAGCAGAGAGCCATACTCTAAATTCCTCGTCCTGCTGGCTGCTGTGAGCCCATGTGTGTGTGCACGTGTGTGCATGTGCATGCATGTGTGCATGCATGTATGAATGCATGTGCATGTGTGTGAGCCCGTGTGTGTGAGCCTACGTGCACGTGTGTGCGTGTGTGTGAATCTGTGTGCATGTGCATATGAGTGCATAGGTGTGCATGTATGTGCGCATGTGTGTGCGTGTGTGCAGAGGGGTGGGGGCACAGGACGAGGATGTTCCTGGAGCCGGCACTTGTCGCATTGCCAAGCTGCCTCCATTGTCATGTCAACCAAATATTTTGAGCCTCCACGCCCAGAAGCCTCGCGCTCACTCACTGCCTCCTCGCGGCTGGCAGCCCGGGGCCAGACTTCCAAACCGCTAGGCAGATTTCGACTCCCTTTTTTTAGCTGCCGAATGAAAAAAAAAAAAGCAAACACAAATTTGCCGATCCCAGGGTGCCTCCTTTCCTGGAGAATTTAATTTCTGAGCTTTGATCTGATACCAGGACCCAGAGGACTTGTTATTTCTAAATAATGAGCTGAATGTTTGTGCTCCAAGCCTGAACTTTTCTGGTTTGGGGGAAAATGTGACTTTCCGCAGATGCTCTTTGATGCGGCTGGGACGACGGCCTTCACGAGGAGGGCGGGGATGGGCGGCGGTGGGGCCTCAGGACACCGCCCACCCCTCCCTAGGGAGGGGCAGGGCCACGCATCGTCCTTACACCCGCCCGGCCCAGGTCCACCTGCAACGTGGCCGACGTGCCTGGGGTCAGATGGCGCCCGAGGCAACGAGGGACGGGTGTGGGGACAAGCCTTGGAGCCCACTGCTGCCGACCTGGCGGTCCTCCCACCAACTTCATGCCTAGGACCAAAGTGGGGGAGGGAGCCTGCACGGAAGATGGGGACAGCCGAGCCACAGAAGTGCGGGCAGGTGCTGTCCTGGGCCGCGACGCACCTGCGGGAGGGCGGCGAACGGCGCCCCCTGCTGGCGGGCGCAGGTCCTCAGGTGTCTCACGGGGCGGGGAGCGGCCGAGAGGCAGGTGCCGTCTGGGAGGTTGAGGTGTCAGGAGTCGGTGGGCGGACAGGCTGGTTCAGCGTCTCCCCGGGCCACTCTCTGGGTGCTCTTGCGGGGTCCCAGCCTGCATGGCGGGCCAGGGAGACCCCAGCAGCCCCTCGCAGAACCGGCGCATGGCCCTGCTGGTCGGCTCGCCCCAGGACACGATCATTCTAGGTAGGGGCTCTGGGGAGCACGGTGCCACCCCCGGCCCCGCCACGGACCGGATGACTTCAGCCCGGGAATCGCATTTCCCCCGGGAAGGGGCCGTGGGTGCCGCAGGTGCAGTCCCTGAAGGACAAGACAAGCAGCATAGGTCCTCAGCCACCCGCTGGATATCAGCTCTCCAGGCAGCGTGGAAAGCAGAACCGCTTCACGGTTTCTCGGAACTTCTGCCCTGGACCCCACCCCCCTCGGCCGTGGCAGAATCGCGGCCAGGCCAGTGTGGCCTCTGCTGAGCGGGGCTGGGACATTCTCGGAAGCACAGCCGCCCCGCCAGTGTCCACACCGGAGCAGGTGCGCGCCCCAGAGGGCAGCCCCGACCCCCGAGCACCTGCAGCAGCATTCTCTACATGAGGTGTCCCAGGCAGGGATCCTCCATCCTAAAACCTGTTTCATGGGTCTATGTCCACCCCTTGGCCAGTGTGGGGTTGGGGCATGCTTAAAAAGAAATAATTTAACCAACAGATAATTCAATCACGTGGTTCAAACTTCTCCACAGGTTTGGAAATAGCAAGGAGCCCAGTGGGAAGAAACTAATGAGTCCAAATATGGCATGGGCGTCAGGTAATGTAGCATGTCAACACCGATTCATTAACTGACAAAGACACCACACTCATGCGAGATGTTAGCGCAGGAAACCACGTGCCAGAAATACTCGAACTCTCCGCTGCCTTCACAAATTTTCTGTAAATCTAAAAATATTCTAAAATAAAAGTTTTATTTAAAAAAAATAGTTCGGGGAAATCACACAGGATCTTGTAGGCCAACTACAACTAACTAAGGTTAGTAGGATGTTATAGGACACTCTAAGGTTGGGACCCTGTAGGACACTCTAAGGTTTTTGAGTTTTGCCCTTGGTGTTGACGTGATACAACTTTTACTTTTGCAGGTGATGTGATTCTAGGGAAAGGGTGGATGCCGGAGGCCAGCTGGACAGCTGTGCATGGTCCAGAAGGGAGGACACAGTGGCTGGACCAAGGAGATGCTGATGCTGGGAAGAGGAGTCAGATTCTGGGTGTGCGTTGCAGGTTCGGCCAACGGGACTTGCTGACGGAGTGAACATGGGAGTGAGAGGAAGGGACAGTCTATGCTGAGCCAGGTTCTCACCACACTGGCTGGAAGGATGAGGCTGGTTCCAGAGGTGGGGAGCGGGGGAGGGCGGTGCCGGGAGGAAGATGGGGGTGGGTTTCGAATAAGTCCTGGCCAAGGCACCTGCTCATCTTCATGGTGAAGGCATCAAGTCTTGGATTTAAATCTAGAGTTCAGGGGAGAGGTTGTCCTTCAGGGGTCCCCAGGAAAGCCTCGGGTGCTTCCCTAGGGACCCCCTGGCATGACAGACCTCAGCCCTGATTGTTCTCTCTCCAGCGCTGTGGGACTCCTGCTGTTCTGCCTGGGATCTTAGCAGCCTCTGCTCAGACTGTCTGGCCCCACTGTGCTGTTGCGAATAAAGAGGTACCCTGAGATGGCTGGGATCTTCTTCTCCCTGGGATCTCGTCTCCCCGAGTCCTGGCTGTGTGAAGTGAACTCCTGTTTTTGCCTTCCTCTGACTCTTAGCGACCCTCTCTGCTCAGCTTCCCAGCATCTCTGTTCACACCAGCTGTGAGTTTGCAGATGCTTCAGAGGATGAGAAGGTCGGCGCATCTCAATGCACTTCCCCTGTCCCCGACATCTTGGACCTTCAAGTCCTGGCCGCCTTGGTAGTTCTCAAATGCATTCAAGCAGGTACGTTCATTTATTTTCTCCAACCTTGATCAAAGCCAAAAGCAAACTCTTTATTCTTTTTAAAAGTTACATTTCATTTTATAGATCTATTATGATTAACAATCTCCTAACAACGGGCTTTCAGTTTGCTATGAGTAATGCCACAGTGAGTAACTTCACACATAGACCATTTCTCCCGTGTGCAATGGTATCTACAGGATAAGTAAAATCGCTGGGCCAAAGGGCATATGTATTTACATTTTTTATTGAGATTGCCAATTTACTGACCATAAAAGTTGCGCTAACTTATACTTTCCTCAGCTGTGTTTGAGATGCCTATTTTCCCGTGAGTTTGCCGAGGTAGAACGTTATCTAGCATTTTGCTCTCTGCCAAGGTGATGGATCATAAAACGAAATCTCTATGTAGTTTCATTTTGCATTTCTCCTGTTACGAGCACGACTGGGCATTCTGCTGTGTGTTAAAATGCCAGTCGCTTGTTCACATTCTTTCCCCACGCTTGAAATAGTTTCCTGGTCTTTATGTTATTGTTTTGTAGCTTTTTGCACATCTGGAAAATTAGCTCTGTGTCTATTATATGAGTTATTCGTATCTTTTCCTTAGAACGTTGGCTGTCTCTCAACTTTGGCTTGTAGTATCTTAGTATTTTCTTTGTATACATCCTGCACATTTCTTGTTATGCTAATTCCTAGAAACTTGTTGTTTTTACTGCTGCTGAAATATACTGTTGAATCTAAGTTTGGTAACTCAGGCAGGACTATTGGAGACTCTGTCAAGTTGACCCAACCAACTGAGCAAATAGCAAACACTCATTGAGCGTCTATGTTGTCTTCACAGTATCTTTGAATGAAGATGCTCCATGGGCACTGCAGGGACAGGGCCTGGCTGGTGAGTGCCCCTTGGGCTTCATCTCATGGTCTTCCTTCCCTGGCCAGTTCCTCCTCCAGGGCTGTCCCTGAGCCTCCCTCCCACCCGGCACCTGGACATTCCTGGGGCAGATAGATTCTTCTTTTCGTGGCTCCTCTAGCCAGCTGTGTCTTCCAGGACCTTGTAGCCCATCGGGTCCTGTTTCCCTGAGGTTCCGGCTGTGGCCCCACATTCCCCACGTCCACTGAGGAACATGCTCCCTGTCTTCCAGGCAGGAAGAGGAAGCAGCCACTGTCCATTTATCCACCCACTTGGGCAGGGAACCCGAGGCCGTAATCCTTGGGCGCGTTCCTGGCGCCGGGTGCTGTATTATGCCCTGGGCATTTAATGGACCGAGCAGGTGTGGGAACCACGTAGAACTCAAGCTCCGGTGGGGAGGCAGACAATATCCAGGAAAGCAAGTCAATACGGGGTATGAGTTATGTCCAATGCCACTGGGAGGGAGCAGTGGGGTTTGGGACGGGGATTTCCGTCAGAGAGGGTGGGCTACAGCGGAGGCGGCCTCCGGGCCCAGGTGTGAAGAGTGCAAAGGAGCCAGCGTGTGGCAAGTGGACGGAAGAGCGTCCAGGCAGAGGGAATGGAAGGGACAGAGGCTCCATGCAGGAAGGACTCAGGCTCTTCAGGGCTGGCCAAAGGCTGCTGTTCCCATGACCTGGGGCTGTGTGACAAAGTCCTGCACAACTTCATGGCTGGAACCAGCCGTGACCACTTGTCACCCCTTGTGTTTCTGTAGGCCAGGAGCTCAGGAAGGGCTCTGCTGGGAAGTTCTGGCTCAGGCACCCCACACAGCTGCAGGATCCACCCTCATGGGGCAGTCGCAGCAGCCACGGCGAGGGCATTTCTCTCTCCCTGTGGTCTCAAGACTTCTCCATGTGGCCTCTCCGTGTGGGCCAGTTTGGGTTTCCTCACAGCGTGGTAGCCTGGGGCGTCCAGGCGGCTACTGGGGTAGCTTGGGGCTATGAGTGCCTGTCCTCAGAGACCAGGTGCACACAGACACCTCCCATGACTCCGAGCCTCCACCCGGAGTGGTGGTCCTGGCAGGCAGGACAGCAGGTGGACAGAGGTCCTGTCAGTCAACGTCGGCGGGTGATGAGGTTCAAAGGTCCTGAAGAGACGCTTCCCGGCTGCCCGGGAACAGTGCTCCAAGGGGAAGGTGGACATGGGCAGGCCAGGTGGGATGCTGCTGCACAGACAGGGGCAGAGCCCTCCTGCAGCTCCCGCTCTGCCTCCCCGACACACTTGGGCCCTCCCCCAGCGGGACCCGCAGATTTCCTCACACTCCTGGCCAGAATAAGACCACTGTCTCTGTGGTGTAGGCCTTGCAAGATCTGCCTGCCGGGCCAGTCAGAATATATTCCGCAGAACAATACCCGGTGTAATTCAAGCGAAGACAAACATCTCGTGTAAAGCTCACAGCATTCAGATAAATGCAGGAGAATTCCTGAGGCCTGGCCTCGGCCAATCAGATAGGGCCGCCCTGAGTTACTGTGTGTTGGGAAATGACCTAATAGCATTACAGCTTGTTACTGATTAATTCTGTTTGATGTGGGAGGCCGCACGGATTTTTAATAAGGGCTACTTGTAATTGCGGACCGACTGAAGCTTCCAGAATCATGAAGCACATTTCAGGGTATTTTAAAAAACACAGGATATGAGGCTGTATGCCCAGCGTTCCGCTGGCGATTAGACGTGAGCTGGTGTGCTGGGAAGACCCAGGGCTCTCGTAAACTAATGACAGGAATTAGGGAACCATTAGGGCCTGCTGTGGGGGGCCGGCTGCTTCCCCGGAGTCCTAGCCTGTCCATTGCCTCACCTCCCACGAAGAGGTGGAGGCTTAGCCTGTATATGCGAGAGGGCTGGAGAGGGGAAAATGAACACACAGAAAACCCCAAAGTCTCCAGAGCCAGAGAGGCCCCTGGGCCCTGACATCCATGCCAATCTGCTCTGCCCTTTAACAAGCAGCTGTGACAACAGCCACGGCAGCTACACAGGTACTAGGCTAGGTTTACAGATGGCAATTATTAACCGGTGGGTCCACAGTTTCACGTGGGGACGAGTGCAGGTCTCTGTCTCAATTGCCCCTGGAGCAAGCCTTGTTTCTGGGTCTCTGGGGACTTGGTCATAAGTGCCAACTAGCTGGTGGGCAGGTCAGTCAGAGGGACTGGACACAGACAGATGATCACACAGCACCTGGTCACATAGCGCCTGGGCATGGGGGGACACAGATGAAAACTGGCTGGAGCTGCAACAAGGGGAAGTTCATGAATTAGGAAGCCACGTGTACCTGAAAAGCCAAATGTAACTCCTTAACCAAGAGAGAATCCACTGACTCAGAGGACTGAAGCTCCTGGAGCAGGGTGGACTTCAGGGCTGTTTTGA
Source organism: Avahi laniger (assembly GCA_963575035.1). Classification (NCBI taxonomy): domain Eukaryota; kingdom Metazoa; phylum Chordata; class Mammalia; order Primates; family Indriidae; genus Avahi; species Avahi laniger. The sequence goes on along the minus strand of CAUYSK010118874.1, from coordinate 498 downwards.
CTCAGCGGCTCAACAATGTTGTCAAGGCCTCAACTTCTTTTCATCTCTTCCCTCTGCATAGTTGGCCTCATTCCAAAGCTAGTTCTCCTTCATGGGCACAAAATAGCTGCTATAGTTACAGGCTTCACATCCAAATACCACCCTGCCCAGAAGGAGAGAAGCTGTGTTTGTCCCAGCAGTCCACATGGGGACCATCCTTATGGGTCATGTGTGCACATGGCCAGGGGAGAAGACCATGTATGGATATTTTTTTTTTTTTTTTTTTTAGACAGAGTCTCACTGTGTTGCCTGGGCTAGAGTGCCGTGGCATCATCCTAGCTCACAGCAACCTCAAACTCCTGGGCTCAAGCAATCTTACTGCCTCAGCCTCCCGAGTAGCTGGGACTACAGGCATGCGCCACCATGCCCGGCTAATTTTTTCTATATATTTTTAGTTGTCCAATTAATTTCTTTCTAATTTTAGTAGAGATGGGGTCTCGCTCTTGCTCAGGCTGGTTT